>JADBJO010000150.1:817500-905000 GCA_016801955.1 Conus betulinus
TTTAATCCGAATTCTTTAAAGTTCCTGACATTCATCTTTTTATGCTCAAATAGAACACACAAGCAAGCAAGCAAACAAACGCGAGCGAAAAAAAAAAAAAAAAAGAAAGAAAGAAAAAAGAAAACGAACGGGGTTGTGAATTGTGAAGGTTGGGGTAAACTTTCAGATGCGATGACATTTCTGAGAACAATTCAGTCATACTGAAATAAGCACTTGCATTTTGAGGCATAGCATGCTTAAGAAGAAGAAGAAGAAGAAGGGAACACACCTACCAAATCTTTCACGTAATTTTAAGGATACCAATGATATCATCCACTGTCTAAAAACGCATCAAGAACTGCTCCGTGACAGCGTTCAGGATTCTGTTTTACTCACCTCCTATCCTATTTTGGGTCTGTCTGTGCTTTGCTGAATGATTTTGTCCCATTCATGTTCAGCGGTCTGATTAAAGCTCATTAGCATGTGTTTTTGTGTCCATATGAGATGGAGAAAGGATGGAATAAGAGTAAGAGGGCAGGGGTTGTTGTCAACGAGAACAGCCTAATTGCGCCCGTCTACACATGAAAACCTACTTACGATCCCTGGAGCATGGATTGTTGGTGTGTTACCTGAGGCTCTTGCAGGGAGCATACTGAGGGCATGCAATGGAGTCATTTCCCGACAATAAAAAAAAACGTGAACAGGTGCCGATTTTGAACTGGCAGTATATGAACATGTATTTCTTATGCGAAAACAGTATACTTATCATAGAGGCAGCAACTTCGTTTCATACGTTAAAACGGCTATGAGGTAAAGATCAGGGGGAGGGGGGGGGGGGGGGAATCAAAGGGACACTACCCCTGTAAGATCAGTCATCCCACCACAAAGTGTAAATTGAATTCTTTTTCGGACATTGTCACCACTCGTTTGTGAAAGCTTTCCTATCTCCATCAGTTTTACTTCTAAATTTACCAGAATTTGGTCCTTGTTAATGGTGAGCCTACAGATAGTCTTGTAAATTTTCATGAGATGCATAACACTAATGCAGAAATGTAATGTGTGTTGTTGAAATTCTAAATCAATTTGGTATTGAGTAAGTTCTGGATGAACGACGCCCACGATGCCACACGAATTAATAACACGTAAATATATCACACAACCAAGGCCAGCAGAGCTTCAAGCAGACTGAGACATAACCTCAAGGTGGCCTCGATCTCAACTTCTTGTAATAAGAGATAGCAGCAAGTTTGAAGCCTCTCGGGGCAAACCTGGAGCAGCCATAATCAACAACTTTTTGAAACCCCTCGCTGCTCAGAACAGCGTAGTAGATGTCTTTCTCATCCAGACCAGAGCCGGACTGGAACTCTCTGCCTTCATCGTGAGGGCATTTTTTTTTCTCTCTCTCTATGCATTCTCCTCCTTCCAGCTTTAACCATAACAGTCAATTTTCGAAAGTGATTACTACTGGATGAAAAAAACAGCAGGTAGCCAATAGACGATGTTCAGATACTTTTTCGATAATAGTATCACAGAGCGATGTTCACAGTGGGTATGTTCACACACACACACACACACACACACACACACACACACACACACACAAACACACACACCACACATTCTGAACACACACAAACTGCTGCATGTCTGTCACAACTGTACATTACTGTTACCCCACGGACAAACGTTGGACCTTAGGGCGTCCTGATAGTTACAGGCCTACAATCACTCTCAACTGTCCCGCAATCGGTGATGAGACAACATGTGCCCCAGTTCATCACGTGGAAACATCTCACACCTTCCACACACCCAGACTTAACAGAACTGCTCAGCCAGCAGTTCTTCCATAACACATGTGATCAACGTGTCCCAGGGTCGATAGGTCCATTAGATCTCCTACTCCAGCCCCCAAGTCGGAAACATCAAAACAAGTGATTCCATCAATCAGGAAGGTTATTCAACTTGAATCCAGTCACAGGCTATAAGATTAACATGTGACTCCATCAATCAGGAAGGTTATTCAACTTGAATCCAGTCACAAGCTATAAGATTCAGGGGAAACTGGGACTCTCACTATCTGCCCCCTGGCAGCCTCTGGTTCAGTCAGGGGGTGCTGGGCCTCTCAGCCTTCGGGCCTGGCCCATAGTGATCATGATGTTAAGGCATGTGATTTCTATGTTTTTGTGTATCTGTTTTCACTAATCTTGGTAGGGAAGTTCTTAACTGAAGTTAGAATGCTTTGGAACATCCTTGAGATTTGCAGTCAAATACATGCGTGAATACTTTATGCCTCCTTTATGCTTAATTGAAAGAATGTTGTATTCCACCTTGTCCTCCTCCTCTGCCCCGTATGTTTGTGAACGTGTATGAAGAACTTTCTCTAGCATCTCACTCTATCCTATCCACCTCACACTAGTTCATTTGCAGACTCGTATTCTTGTTTGAGTGAATGGTAGCCTATAGTGTCTCTGCCTCTCTGCTTCTTCTTCTTCTTCTTCTTCTTCTTCTTCTCTTCTTTCTTCTTCTTCTCCTTGGTCGAGATATTCCAAATACCCCAAAACACGTAAGAGCACAAAATCCGTTCGTGTGATAATAGGACAAACTGCGTGATGTACTGCGCAGTTACAGGAGAAAACTATTTAGTTTAACTTCCCAGTTTCAAATCTAGTCATACATAAACACACACATACGTGCATTCAGCGACACCTTTGCTCATTGAACAACAGAACAGTATCTTAGTTGTTCCATCCCGGAGGTTTTCCAGAAGACGTCTACTCATATCCTCAGTGCCACAACGCTGCACTCAGTGTTGCCAGAATGCTTTCTTCTCCTGTGCTGTTAAAGAATATCACAGTCTGTCTGCCGCTGGAATGATAGGAACGGATCTCCAGAGGTCTACACTCCTACATACAGCGCTTCTGTGAAGAACAGCCTCCTGCTTTAGATGACACTATCAACGCCTTCACCTGAACTCAAGTTGCTAGAATCAAATCTGTTCAGTGCAGCCAGCACCCAGGTGTCATTTCAGCCTTTAGATCATGCTGACAGGTGTCAATTGAAACGCACTTGGGGTCATCCAGCTGCAAGTTCAGGTCAGGTGATCTTTGGGGAGTCAGTTCTTCTTCTTCCGAATGTAGAAGACACTGTCTCATCAGCATAGGCATCCCTGTTTGAGAAGCGTATGCATTGCTGCTATACGAAATGCTGATGATTTTTTGTTGTTTCTAGCCTGTATTCTTCTGTATACTATGTCTCCAAGGTCTGTGGCAGTGTCAGACGGCGCACATGAAAAACATTGTCACCTTTCTAGTTGGGAGGGAAGAGTCCATGGAATACACTGATATGGAGGAGTACGTGCAGTATGCATGCCCTGTACATCTGTGTGAACTTCATTGGCGTGAATCTGTTCACGGTCAGACCAGACTCGTTCTGCTAAACTAAAAAGTGTGGTGGGTGAGGTTACAAAGCTTTTGGTGAGTTCAGCCTTCAGCTCCAGAGAGAGAGAGATTATCTTTGATGATTACAGAGCCTATCTACTTGAACTCATGAACATCTTCCCGCACGTTGGTGATAGATGGAGGCTTTCTATGCCCTGTATGGAGTCTTTCCATGCCCTGTTCTATTGCTGACCTGGCGGAGAACCCCAAATCCTTACAAGCTGTGGACAAGCAGTTTATGAGGGAAGAGTGGGAAAGACGGGGGCCGCTAGGTACTTGACCATAAACATCGTAGTACAAAGTGTTTCATAACCCGTTATAAGATGAAAATGAGACAATCAACCGGACGGGGGCAATTTGGGCTCAGAAACAGGGGAACCACTGCAACACATGTGGGATCCTAGAACACTGCGCAGCGTTTCCCTTTTCAGCACCAACCCACATAAGTGAGCTCGCACATAAGCAACACATCAAAATCTTACAGTACGTGCAACGCTGCTAGTCAGAATTATTATGTTCACGGCAGTGTGCATCATAGGAAATCTTTTCACCACTATTATTTGTCACTAGGAGGTATTGGGTTCCTGGCGTACGAGAGAGTATTCCCCTGGGCAAGACTGACTTGTGTGAGAGTTTTGAGCCGGTAGATAAATCGTAAGTAAAATCTTTTGACTTCTCCGGCTACTACCAAAAAGAACAGTGAGTACAGTCTGCTTTGCCTTTGCCAATAAGACCTTCGACCATAGGTGAATGAGAAACAGATACAGCCTTTTGCAGATCTCATTTGATCAAAAGTAGATGTCCATTTAAAGCTGCTTAACATGATGAAATCTTAATTTCCGCGACGACATTTTGTCTCTTTCTTATTTCTCCGTTCTTTGGCGAGTAAAACTCCAAGATTCACCATTGGTAAGATTTTTTGGCGAATGCGACTTGTTGTTGTTGTTGTTGCTGCTGCTGCTGCTGATGTTGTTGTTGTTTGTGTTGATGATGATGATGATGATGTTTGTTGCTGTCTAATTAGTCCCACCATGAAGTGAGCCACACTCCATTTTCGATGACAACATCTAAACAAGGTACCTGTGGGCAGGTCCTTTATTTTCGTGTCATTCATCCAACCAGGACATTAGGGTCTACTACTCTTCTTCAGAATGGTAAACGATGGAATGCGATTCAACGTGTGCACGTAGTTTTTTTTTTTTTCATACATTCACGCATAGAACTTCGGATTAAAGTCTAATTTCCAATTCTTCTAACCTTATTGTTTGGATAAGGAAACGAACTCTTGACCGTAGAACAAGAGTCTGACGTCCAATCTTACGTACAACCAGGCCATCCATGAAGATATGCACTGTATATGATGGCCCCATGTTAGGGCCCTTCAATGTTTCACAGCAGACTGGCACAGCCCTACTTTATGACTTACGCTGTTAAGAATTTTTTTCATCTGTTCCTCTGAGACATGCAGCTGGGTTGGTCACAGATCAGAATATCGCCACACCAGAGTAGATGTCAGCCTCTACAATCTTTGCAGACAAATAGCAGACTCCAACGTGCGTTCAAAATGCCTTGGGGATAGACGACACAATTCTCAATACCATACATTCACCAGAATAATCCCCCTCTTCACCATATCCTAATTCTCCTCCACTTTCAGTATGTATGATTGTGTTTGGAGATGTGCCACACTGTGTAATTTCAATGACATATATCAATTCTAAGGTTGGCGCGCCTTCTACTATGCTGACCGTATTTCAAACCCACACCGATTCTTTTCGCTAAATACGACAACCGATTCACTGTCGAAGTGAACTTGTATGCATTATATCATACGTCACTGATGGCAATGTGAATGCCGTCCGGAGTATACATGCTTCTACTTTGTATACTCTTTCCCAGCTGGCAATGTTAAAACGAATCACAACTGAATTCAACGAGGGAAAAAGGTAAATATATCAGGCCTGACTTGAAGTAAACTGTTAAAAAAAAAGAGCAATGATGCAATTGTAGGTGATTGAAAATCACTCTTACTGAATGATCTACACCTGGATTCAACTGAAGTTAGCAAAACGAGTTCTTTTACAGTTGTCGTGAATGGATTTGGCTATGGCAGCTGGTTAAGCCACTGCTGTACGCTGCTCGTACGGCCTGGTGGCCAGGTTGATGGATTTAAGGTTGTACCAACCGCCTATGCAACAGGATAGGGGTTAGGACCTTGGGTTAGTGATTGACTGTATGGATCTTGTCAGTGATCCCCCCCCCCCCCCCCCCCCCCCCCCCCCCCCCCCCCCCCCCCCCCCCCCCCCCCCCCCCCCCCCCCCCCCCCCCCCCCCCCCCCCCCCCCCCCCCCCCCCCCCCCCCCCCCCCCCCCCTGTTCCCGCGGAGCCTAATCTTTGGTTTTGACATTGTCCTGAACAGTATAGATCTTCTCGGGACCGCCCCCCCCCCCCCCCCCCCTCCAGGATTGTCCCTAATCTTTGGTCTTCTTTTGTTTTTTTTTTAATTGGTTTTTCTCTCCCTGCTTTGTGGTAGGGCAGAGGAGCGTACTCCTCGGGTCTCCTGTCTGTTTGCCGTTGTGCATGTCAGTATCGCACTCTTGGAGCTCATTTCGAATCCAGTGATAGATCTACCAGTCTTCTGTGGTCATGTGTTGATCCATGGGACAGGTTTTTGATGCATGGGAACAAAGCTTCCTGTCCATCTTTGAATCATGCTTGCATACATGGAAACAGGCTTCCTGTTCATCTTTGGGTCTTGTTTGTGACGCAAAACTTTACATTTTTTTTTTGTAGGTTTCTTCCCCATACTGGGTAGAACAGGAACAGTTGGGGGGGGGGGGGGGGGGGGGGGGAGGAGATTGGGGTGGGGTGGTTGTGGTGGGAGTAGGGAAGGAACAGTCTCAGTCTCTCCATCATTATCTGTCTCTCTGATGATGTCAGACTTTCAGCCATCAAGGTCAAATCGCCATTCCTCTCACACGGTCTGGCAGTCGGGCTTGAGAGTGTAGGATTTCTTATGGTACACTTCAGCGTTGTGGACAAAGCCGCCTTCCAACCTTTTCACTCATTTCTCTGAGGGAGTTCACGATCACCAAGAACTGCTCTTGAAGCTACTCAGCATTCGTTTTCTGGACACTTCAATGACCACATCATCCGCAGAGGTGGGGAGGGAAGGGGACGTGATCAAATTCTCGTTCATACAGACAAATTTGTGAAAATCCATCTTGCCACATACATTAAGCCAGTAGGATTATGGGCTATGCTTTTCTCACACTCTCTTCTTCTCAGGTTTGAGTTTAATGTCCTGTCTGCCAGAGGCAGCTCTTAAAGGTCTACCCTTGAGATTGGCAAGAATTTGTCAGCTTGACAGGATGCATAAGTGTTCGACATATACTAAAATTTAACACTTGAATCGTCGATCAAGACTTAACAACAACCCATTAAGCGGCGTTTTCATCAGTATTCATGGATGGAGGAAGTAATCAGCCTAATCTTGGCATTGGCTGAATTCTCTTGAACACGATGTCAGTTTACTGCTTAATGCGAGTCACCTCAGTCCATCTGAGGAGATTTCGGTGAAAACTTTTCTGTTAAAGTTGTCTGCTCCCCTCTTTGTGGAACAAGGAAGACTATCATATGTAGCCTAATGCACAGATTACGTTTGATTGTCACTTTCGCTTTCTTTCAAGAATATGCATTCTCGACTATCCAAACAAAGGGAACTACAGACTGATTTTAGTATCTAGGAACCCTCTGTAACTGGAATACCCTCAGTCACAGTGTTGAACAGCGATCATATGCGTATCTTCTATTAAAACTTTTACTGGATTTTGCTAACATGAGAAGCAAGCAGGCTGCACCACAACTGGCGTCACAGTTTTCTGTTAACGGCACTGTTTGAACAGGTGAGCGTAAAACTTCTTCTTCTTCTTCTCTTTTGTGTGTGCTTAATTTTCAATAAACCTACATGTCATTTTTTTTTTTTTTTTTTTTTTTTTTTTTTTTTTTTTTTTTTTTTTTTAGCGAAATGAACACCATATTGTTGTTACACAATGTGCAGACTTGTTTTCAGTAACTATTGCCAGTCTGGAGGGTAGACCTTTAAAGATGTATTATTCCCGTACCAAGTCCGTAGGGATCCTGGGGAATTAAACCCGCCAAACCATCATTTATATACTTAATAGAAAGGCCTTTTTTCGTGGAGAGTTTGCGATGTATTGTATTGATGTCATGAGATAGTCAACCACGAGTTTCGTCACCCAACCCAATGTGGGTAGTTTCTAATATGTAACTGTGGACACCAGCCGATATATTATGATTAGAACGAGGCAAACCGGAAACGCGGGTTTATTGACAGCACGCTGTACCCTGAGGAAGTTTTCGTTTCACATGATCTTGCAGCGTTCTTCTGCAGACTGTGCTGATCACTCTTGAAACAAAACCGATTGCTTCCTAGGCTTAACTTAGCCCTTGGCCCCGTCAGTTGAACGAATAGTAATTGGATGGAGTATTGAACGTAAGTTGCGTGAAATAAATGAACGAACAGAATTGTTTGAAAACAGCGAGCACAATGTGGAAATTTGAGAGCTGAGTGATATTAAAGGCTATCTTTCGATCGAGCACCATTCCTTGTTTGTTTTTTTTTTTTTAATGGTTAATTTTTGTGCGGAGTCCTAACTTAAAACTAACAAGCCCGCTTGCCCACCCCACCACGCCCCTACCCCCTTTCAAAGGGCCAACGGTTGAGAACTGTAGGACGCGTGACCATGGAAATCATGAGGTTGTGGGTCCGTATTTCTGCTGGGCCCGTTTGCCGAAACGGTTTCGGTACAGTGAGATTTTTCTCTTGGAATTGACATTGGTTCTGAATCCAATTACCAAAATGTTCCAAGAATGAAACTATAAACCGTTGGTTTGTAATTGTATGGCATGTATACTCATTACATTCTCGGATTGAATGACTGGAGAACTGAGTGACTGATAATCGGGTGAATGACATGGGGAAGCGAGTGAATGTAGTGCCAGGAGGCAGCATCTCAGCTGATTCTACCCTAGCAAGCACCAAATTGTGTAATTGAGAGTGTGGTCTGGGCTTTGGAGATTGGTCTCAAACCAAGGATGGATGCTGTGTACCCACATTAAGAATAATAATAATTGAGTGAAGAGTGTCCACCACAACATGCAACAGAAAATTAATAATGGTAGTTTCATGGAAATGGTTGATAACAAAACTTTTTTTTTTTGTTTTCACCCACAATCAAGTAGATGAGGGTGCAATAGTTAAAGAACAGCATGTTCTTAGATTTTTTATATACCTGTCAATGTTCTGAAGAATAAAGTAACATAAGTGTAACCAAACTGTGTGTGTGTGTGTGTGTGTGTGTGTGTGTGTGTGTGTGTGTGTGTGTGTACAGATTAGAAAATAGCATATATATAAAAAAAAGATATGTGCATTTCATTTTGTTTTAAAAAAAAAGGAAAAAATGTCCAGAAATGAAGTTTTATTGATTACATTTGAGAAATTTGTATGTGAAAGTGTAATATAGTCAGCACACACATATGATATTCCTACAAACACATACACTGACATAAATACACGGAAATAAATGGGTAATGTGTAGACTCACTGGCTCAGAATTTACCTGAGACAATTTGAACTGACAGTTTCTCACTCTAAACTTTTACAGATCAAGTCAAAAAAGGGACACAGACAGCATACAGAATACGTTTGTGCTGCAAGACTGATGGAAAGGAAAACAGGCTGAATTGAGCCAGACCTCTGTCAGTGGTAGGATAACAAGCTTCCTTTCTCAAACTGTGCATAGTAGAAACCAGCCGTCTGAGCATTTGCCAAACATGGCCCAAAACAAGTCTGTGGATCTCTCCAAGCATGAGACAGATGTGCTGCTGGGTTTGTACTCAGGATGCGAATGTCTGTGGAATACAAAGAATCCAGACTACAAGGACAAGAAAATCCGCATCGGTGCCATACGCACCATTATCAATGGAATGCGACTGGAAACGGGGAAGGATTATTCCAGTAAGTTACTAGATTTTTTGTCTTTTCTGTATGCAGTTAAAAGAAAGAAAAAAGGTTTATTTTGGTCTGAATGTTGTTTATTTTCTTTTAAATTGTAGAATGGAAGTTGCAATGCAAATGATTTATACTGACTGGCTTGAAGGTTTGGAGATTTTTTTTATGTGTGCACGAACTGTCGGAAAAGTTCAGTATCTTGCTTCCTTGGCGATTTAGGAGTCAGTAAATGGAAGTCATCTCATCTTAGAGTAATTATTGCATTTTTATTTTCAGTAATGACTCGTGTTTCTCATTCTGTTCATTTTGGAAAAGGAGCTTATAGATTAAATGTATTTTCATGATATTTTTAGCAATTTTAGCAGTTAATACCTCTTAACATTTCTGTCACCTCACTCAGTTGGAGCTACCAGTCATTTAACTGATTGACATTATTCATATTTGATTAGTATTGGCAGTTCATTTTGACATACAGAGTCACAAGTCATACTTTAAAATTCCAAATTATTGTTTTCCTTTTAACTGTGATTTGGATGTAAATAAGTGATGTGATTTTGTCAGGAAAAAGGTAGGGAATTTATGCCAGAGCACCCTGATTTTGTATGGAACTGTGAGTATCAATAAAAAAAGCACAGAGAAACGTGCCAAAGCTAATCAAATGAGCATAAAGCTGATCAAATGAGCGTGACTTTAAATTACTGGTGTAATATTTGTTCAGCTTTTTTTGTGGTTGTTTTGTTTATATGGATACATGCACTGCATGTTCAGGCACAGATACACACATGTACACATGCATCTCCCCCGACATATACAAAAAGATGAACACAGTTACACCCACACCCACACCCACACACACACACACACACACACACACACACACACACTAGCACAGACCACCATGAAAAGCTGTGAATGGTGAGATTGATTAATCAATACCTTGCTAGCCAGAGGACAAGTTGTTCCTAGACTATGGCGTTTTCAAAGAAACTAAAAGCTATGTCTGTAGAGCTCTGTAAAATTACATGTGGCACACAAACAAATGAAGTCATGTACACTGCACAGGTCACTTGCATGCTGGTAAAGTTTGAAACAGGAACATGCAGTGATACACAGACATCAGTACACATAAGTGAGAAAGAAAATATTCATTCCTATACTTGAAAAGATTACAATTCAAATCTATAATGCAAAAATCTGTTGTTGAATCTCTTTACAGATTGTTATTTTGAGGTTAGAAATAAAAAAAAAAAAGCCCCCCCCCTTCCCCCCCCCCCCAAACACATTTGCAGCCTCCCAGATGCAGACAGCCTTAGATAACATCTGTAAAAAGTATTCCCAGGAGCTACAGCAAGTCATGGAAGCAGAAAACGCACCCGGCAATGGCTACAAGTCACAATGGCGCTGGTTCCAGTTCTTGGATTCCTTCCTCAGGGACAATGTCCTCCATGCCCAGGTAAAGTGGATGCTTAGGGTAAAATCTTTTGCAGCAAATTCTGAAGTTGAATAGCTTTTGTGGCATGGTGACTCAATGATTGGTAAACCTCAGCTTTATAACCACAAGCCGAAGACTGCCTGATTATGTGCAGATCACATGTGTGAGTTATAAAAGTTCTGTATTTGGCTAAGCAAGTTGATTAGTAGGATGTTTGGATGAAATGGCCAAAAAGAAATACATCATTTAGTACTTAAAATTCAGCACAAATTAGCCGATACATTTTTGGAGCTTGTTCTGAAAGAGGATCATAGAAATTTGTTCAGTCAACAGATGTGTCAAGAATTCTGTTTTGAAGTTAGATACAGTTCTTGAATACAAATGATAATTGCAACAAATGTAACATATTATGTCCTTAATCCAGAATAATTTGGGTGCACTGCCACTGAGGTGGCACAGAAGATGGGACAGGAAAATAAAACACACCCCCCTAAAGTGTTAAAAAATTTATAGACTTTCCATTGATGGTATGAGTAGTAGTTTTGATGACATGATTTCATTGGATATAAAATGCCTTAGTCACAAGACAAGTTTGTTTATTTGTAATTTCCAGTGTTTTTCTTTGGTAATGCTTGTTTATGATCACAGACAAGCTCCAAAGTAATGAGCAGATTTCGACATTTGATGTACTTTCAGATTTTTAACCGTTTAGGTTTGCATACAAATATTTCAAGAACATAGAACTGTAACACTAACTATTTCCTGCCATTGCACATTTATTATTGGTGACAGTATTAAGAAAATGAAGGGTTTGGAACTGCCGTTTTGAGACATGCCATCCCAGTAATTTCTAGTCAAGTCTCTTAAGGGTAACTAGCCACAGTGGTGAAGTGGTTAGTGAAGCAGATTCTTCGGAAGAAGGTTATGGGTTGATTCCCATCAGAGTCATTTATGAGGATGGAGTGACACTAGCAAACTGGCTGAGGACCGTGCACAGTGGAGCGTCTTGACTGCCTCATGCGTTGCAAGACACGGGAGCATCTAAGTCTTTAGAATTAAGTCTAAGAGTCATTTACTTTTCTGCCTGGACTGGCTCATATCCAGAGTTAATTTTCGAGTGGGCTGTCTTGGGAAGACACAGTACACAGGGTTTATCTGCTTATTGGATGTCTCTGAGAGTGTCGCTCAAATTTCCTGACCAGTACTACTGGTGAGTATCTCTCGAACCTGACTGACATTGAGACATAATATGAAAGTAGGCATAGAGTAGAGCCCTGTCTTACAATCTCAAACTGGAATCGTATTCAGCATCCGCATCCTCATCCTTATTGATCATCATAAGTGAAAAAACAAAAGATATCAAAATTCTGTGACCTTCATGCCAGGCTGTCATTGTGACCTCAGTTTTGATTTCCTCTTCACGAATAGGCCCCTGGTGAGTTCTTGTAGAGTCACTGGTATTGACTAATTCATGAGGACTGTCGTTGGAAGGACTTGGTGGCCCCTCCAGACAGGGATGTTTACGCATGCTAGCTCAGTGACTAGGCATTTATTGTTGCCGGAAGGGGCATAGCTAGTCAGGTGGTGTCCAATCTTTTGCAGAAGGGGGCGTAGCTAGTCAGGTGGTGTGTCCTACATATGTAGGATCGGAACAGGCACCTCTGAACACCATGGAAATGACCTGGCAGTTGTGCAGTGTCTCCTATGGTGGGTTGCCTCGTGATAACTTGAAACGGACTGCTCCCTGTGGATTGCTGGTGCAGCGACTGCAGCAGAACAAGCTGGGTGTGCCTGTGGACAGGGAAACGGAACGAGTGGCATGGGGAGTAATGCATCTGAAGTGGCACAGATCATCAGACAATGAAAAAAGAAGTTGATTGACACTTGTGAAAGTCTTATCTGAAATCTGTTTATGAAGGAAAACAGTGTCCAGATTTGTTCTCTGTGGTCAGTGAAAATATGAAGTGAAATGGATGATTTATTTGTGTATTTCTTAAAAACTGTCTGGCCTTGAGAAATATGCTAACAACACTTGGTGTTCCCAGGTGATTGCTCGTCAAAGAATTGATTGATGCTGCCAAACTTTGATGAATGGATGAAAAATGCTTTCAGCACAGTATTAGTAATTGAGCACAGTCACTTTTCAGCATGATCTGTTGTCACTGAAGAGCAGGTTTATATCCTACAAAATCCTGAAAATTGCTAGGTGTAAAGTTTGTAGAGAGCGCAGACTGTGCCTCTAAACTGCTTTAGATTTTAGAGAGAAAAGCATGGCTTTGTGGTGGTGAATCCCTGAGTTGGGATGCTGCCCCTGTACCGTTCCAGAGCCTAGGTGGCCCCTGGATCCAGCCCAGTTTCATTAAATTCCCAGAGTCAACCCTTGCAAATACATTAGGTCACATACTTAAACACGTTGCGTTGATGCTTAGATGTGAGAAAGTGACTCAGACCATGCCCTTTGCTAATGAAGAACTGACGGTTTGCAGACGGTGGGCATGGAAACAGAGAGCGGAAAGCATGATGGCGGGGAACTGAATGTAGAGGAGGATGGTAACGACACAGATGACTACTACTGTGCCACCGTGGACTCCGGAGACGAAGACCACCAGCCATCCCCCAGCAAGGGACGGGCGCAAATGCAAGTCCTTCCCTCTCGTTCCTCAGCAACATCCTCAAGTGCCCGGCCCTCCAGGACGAGCAGTCGACGGGTGGACGTCAACACTTTGTTAAAATGGTAGCAGTTACAGTGCTGGTCTTAGCTCCACAGACACTCACAGCAGCAGAAAGAGGCGCAGGGAAGTTGCAGCGTCAGCTGCCAGCAGCAGCAGAAGCAGCCTGACCAGTGCTGCTGGTGCCAGCAGAAACAGCTCCTCCTACTCCAGACACAGTGGCAGCAGTGGCACTCCCCACACGTGGAGTTCTAAGACAGCAGGGGGAGGAGGGCAGAGTTCTGCCGAACTGTCTCAGCGCTCCCAGAGTGAGAGCCTGCGCATCTCATCACAAATTGCGGACACACTGAAAGCTGTGCAGATCCTTTTGGCCACCAGCTTGACTGACCAGGACCAGCCCTCCATGGTGTTCGCCCGCCACATAGCCAACGAGCTCCAGCAGATCAGCGACTACGGGCAGCGCAAGCAGTGCATGCTGGAAGTTCAGCAGGTCATCCTCCGCCACCAGACCAAGCAGCAGCCGACAGAAGCTGCTGCGCAGATCAAGTTTGAAGTCGGGGGGAGCACACTGATGCCATGAACAGTGGCACCAGGGCCAGTACCACAGCGACACAGCAGCAGTGTGCTGAGGAACCCCTCCTCTTGTACTTTGACACTCCATAAGAATCGGTTGATGGTGGAGATACAAAGACAGTCTATAAAGTAAGGCTTGTGGGCGAGCTTCTCGCTTCGAGACTGCGTGGGTAAACTTTGTGTCAGAAGTTATGCAAGGGATGCATGGATCTCTCTTTGGGAGCCTGTTAGTTCAGTATTGAACATGGTGAGGGCAGCAGGCAAACTAAAACGCAGACACAAGTCGCAGTGGCACAGCATTTGTGTCAAAGGTTACCGGCAGGGGTGGTTGCAGCTACAAATCCCATCAGGGACAGACATTTTGGGGGATGTTTAAGCCTTGGCTGGCCCCTGCCCAGACCTGAGCAGGCAGCAGGTTCACCTGGGAAGAAGCAGAACCGCCCCATTGAATTCTGTCCATCTAATGGTTAAGTCTCTGAGGGTTTAGATTTACCAGCCAGCAACAAGAGTTGTTGGTCTTTCAGCTGGTTGACGCAAAACTTGGATATATATGCAAGAGGTGAAGAGTACAGCTCAAACGCATAGCCAGAATGGAGCCTAAAGTTCTTAAACATCCTTCTTCAATCGGCATAAAAGTGTCCTATTCTGTGACTCCTCATTTCCTGCTCATGTTCCCCTCCATGGTGGTGAGTTGCTTCATAATGACCTGACATCCGCAGACTGGTGGTTTCGTGGCTTTGCAAGGAGAATCTGTACATGTACGTGTATGTGGTGATTAGAATGTGCGTGTGGTGTTTGGAATGAGCCGAACGGGAGTAATGCCACTGGCAGGGCGTGACAGGGGACATACGAGGCAGCAGAAACCCAGCGCAAAGCAACAGTATTACAAGAGCACTTGAGGACAGTACAGTCCTCCGTCAAGATCGAAAGGGATCCAGGATCCATCTTTTGATCTGGATCGGCATCAAAATGAAAGTGAAAAAAAAAGGAAAGATGACTACTTGCTTTAGCAAAGTTTTTTTTTTTTCTGCCAGGGGAAGTAATTGCAGGCACAGTGAAAGAGTTACTTCCCATATATATTTTTGTAATAGGATATTGAGGATGTCAATTTCTGTAACATATTCTGTGGAAGTATGGGACTTCATCACTGGATATCAGTTCATAAACAGCCACTTTATTGTGTTCATGTTCGGTAGAAAAATTGTTGTAAACTTGTCGAAATGAACCTGAATCTGCCCTCTTCTCCTTTCCCCTTCATTCAGGAGTCGTTTGAGCACCAGATTAACAATTACAAACCAGGTTCCTCAAGTTCTGTCGGATGTCTGCCAAGGCTAGGATTTCTGCATATATTTTTGCAGTCCACTCAGTAACGCTGTTAAGTCCCGTTTTTTGTTTTGTTTCTGCTCCTTTTTGTTTCCCTCCCTCAACAGTTTCCCCGTGAGAGGTTTGTTTTTAAAAAAGTAGCTAAAGCTCCAACTAAGGAAAGGCAAAAATCCCTGCAAACTGTAGGAGGGTCCAGGGCATAACCCAGCTCCAACCCCCACCTATCCACCCCCCTTCTCCTGCATCAAAACTTGGCATGTTTCAACAAGAGAAATCAAAATTAACAGAAAGCCTCCCCAACTACCCTCAGGTACACAACAGCACGAGTCATTAGGTAAATTGTCCATTTTAGAGTCGGTCACTTTTTTGTTTTGTACCTCGACCCCCCCCCACCCCCCCCCCCCCCCCCCGCCCCTTAAAATATGCACATTCCTCTGATTTCTGACTTAGACTTCCCCTGAAATCCGAGTCTCCAAAACTGCCAGAACCCACCCCGTCACATACAAATAGTGACAAAGAACAATGATAAATAGCAGTGGAGGGATAGGTTTCGGGCGATTTTCCTTTTTTCTTTTTGTAGTATTCGGCAGTACTGGCAGTTTGCCAAATGTGCTGCAGAAGGCAACCTGTATAGTCTGTCCCCAGATGAAGGTTCCCGAGAGTTTTCAATGCCGAGGATGAGAGGATAGCATGATCACCTTGCTCTCCAGAGGGAGGAGTAACGTATTTTGATTTGAATTTGGTTCTTGGACAAGTTGGAGGAATCTTGTTACTCTTGCATGTATGTGTGTGTGTGTGTGTGTGTGTGTGTGTGTGTGTGTGTGTGTGTGTGCAATACTCTTATAGTATATACACACTCAGAACCCCCCCCCCCCCCCCCCCCCCCCCGAAAAAAAAAAAAAGAAAGAAAAAAAAAAAAAATCGCAAATCACCAATATCTACTGTAGAGTGGTTGTTGTAACTGTTTAACTTGGTAGTCCCAACCAGATATAAAGTAGGGTGCGGGTAAGTTTTGACTTTCCCTCGTTCCACTACGCATATTGAAGGCTTTCGCTACTGTCAGGTTATCAATCAGTTGGCTGTCTGGAGTGTCTGTCAGCCTCCTGTTGACAGGTTAGCTGGCAGATTGTCACACGTTGCTGTTGTTAGTGTCAAACTGTCATGTTGGAAGCGAACACATGGTGGTTTCAGTGCATACACAGACAGTGGTCCGACTTCACTGTCCCATCCCCTGTACATCGGTAGTGTAACCAAGTTCCCTCAGCAGGGAGAAAAATTACAGTCTGTCTGGTAACTTATGCTGCTGGTCAAGGACAGTGGGCAGAATTAGAATTAGAAGGAAATGGCGCTAACATTATTTTTTTTACACAAATACCTTACCCACACTGTCATCTCCTTTCTGCCCTCCAGCCAGAAAAGTAGAGACTTTGTGTTGGTAAGACTGGCCCAGGAACCAAAAAGATCGAATGAAGAGTCAAGGTTTGAGTCTTGTAAGGGGGTCAAAGGATGTCATTCCTTCTCATTCCGTAGATCTCTTTTATTGCTAGTCTTTAACCAAGATGAAAAACTAAAATTAAGTGTGATGCACGTATGCAGCACTAGTAAAGAACAATTGATGGCAACAGAGTGTTGGTCCTGGTAAGTACAGTAGTGTTATAAAAATTGATTTTGTCATTTAAGTCTGGAAGAATAAGAAAAGCAGTGTTTTCTTCCAGCGCAGTTAGGCTGGATTTTACACCAAGAAATCCAATATGAAAAATTTCCAACACAAGAAAAGCTGTTTTCTTGCTTTCAGTAGGGCAGCATGTTTTCATCACCCACTATAATGTAAAGTTATTTACTGCAGGAAAAATGTCATGCAAGTTTCTGTTGATCAGCTATTTCATTTGTCACAGATCAGTTATCAAGTGCTTTCTTTGTGTGGTGGATCGTGTAGCACACACATACACTTACAAGACAGACATGGAAGAATTTCATTGAAGTTTCTGTTGATCAACACAATCATTTTGTTGCAGATTAATCATCAGGCCTTTTCTTCTGTGGTGGATTTTTTTGCATGCACACACACACACAACAGACATCAAGCCTTTTCGTCCGTGGTGAATTGTCACGACATATGTTCACACACACATTTCTGTGCTTCCATGCTCTGTTTCTTGTGTTCAGAATCCAGACTTTGCAGTGTTACTTGTATCGCAAAACTTGTTTGTGTGTACAAGATGCATGCTTTATTTATTTGAATTCAGCAACAGATTTGAAAGATCCATTTTCGTTGATTAATGTGAAACTGAGTGCGTTTGTAATTAAAATTTGTTTGAAGCATACTATTACACATGCTGAAATTGTATGATAACTTATGAGCATATCTCTTGGTATCTTGGTTTGTGTGGGTTGACTGTGCTGCACACACACAGTGTGTCCAGAGAAGGGATTGCTTCTCGTGAATGTCTTAACACCCAGTATGACTTAAGACGGAAACACAGTGTGACCATTAATGTAACATTCTTACATCTACACTGCAGTAACAGTTGAGTTATGTATAGGTAGATAAAAAATGGCAAATATGTCAGGCTTTCTTAAATGAACAAAATTTTGAGACCCTGTTATCGAGACCCATATTTGATGTACACTGCACACCCAGTTGGGTCTGGTCGATTTACATTTATACTAAAGTGCCATTCAAAGTTGACACTACTACTTTGAGAAAAAAAAAAAGAAATAGCAAGTTTACAAGCAGTGGGAATGTTGAAATCAATTGCATAACTCATTCAACACTGTAAAGTTATGATCATTGTGGAAAGCTGAAACATTTACTGACTTAGAGCTTGTGACTCTATGTCAGCACGTGACAGAGCTTATAATTTACAAATCAGTCTCTTACTATGAGAGGAGTACAGTCCTGTGAACCAGAGCAGGCTCCAGTTAACACCACTATCATGACTCGGCAGTGAAGTCTTTCTTCGTTATTGCCTCATGGCAACTTGCTGTTGCTGTGGATGTTTGGTGCTGACTGTGATGCAAGCTGTTGAGTGGATGTGTATTTTTGACATGTGTGAAAAGTCGTCTGCAGAGTGCATGAAATATGACAGCGGGAAAAAAAAAGAAGAAAGAAGAAAAAAAAAAAGGCCACTTCACCTGTAAGTGAGCGGGAGAGAGAAGTGTAAGCGCAAAGTCGTATGGAGAATTGGAGTCTTAAGTTGACCAAGTGGGATTCCCACTGTTAAACAAAACACAAAACTTTCAAAACTTTTTTTTGTTTGTGTTGTACCACCTTCAGTGCCACCCCAGTTGCTTTGCACCCACCACTGCTCATTTCACTCCCTCATCCACAGCCACAGCCTGGCTCATCCCACCAAAACTCCCGCACAGGTAATTCACTGGGAGCAGTCTGTGTCATGTTATCACAGGCAATCCACCAGAAGAAACACTGCACTGCTGCCGAATCACTTTGCTGGTGTTTAGTGGTGCCTGCTCTGATTCAACATTCGCAGGACACCACTTACTAAGCCCTCAACTTGTGACAATAATTGCTTCATTGCTGAGCCTGTGTGAGCCAGCTCTCCCTCCAGACAGCGCCATCACATCTGCATACATGCCTACCCCTAAAAATGAATTTCAGTAGCACTGATTTCAAATTTCAGTAGCACGGACTCAAAATCAGTAGCATTCGTTTTTTTTTTTCTTTTGAAACAGTTTTTGTTTCGACGTCACATTTCCTGCAAAAAAACCCCAAAAAACAAACCGTTATCAGTTTCAGAGTTTTGATTTCTTTTCCAAAGCTGCTGCATTCTTTTCGTGACGTGGACCTTCAATGTGTCTCTTTTATGTCCATAGCACCATGTTTTACAGAAAATGCACTGTCACAAATAACTCACTTTACTTCTGAATCGTCAGAGTCCAATTTCACAATGAAGGGAAATTTGCCACTGTATTTGTCCAGGAACTTTTGTGACGGCTGACGCTTTTTTGATGCAGGTTCATGGCATCACCAGTTGGCACATCCATTTGCTTTCTCTTTGTATTAGACGCCATGTTTCTCGAAACTTCAATTACTTGCGATATCTGGTTTAGTACTTCCACTTTCAAAAGCATTGTTTGCTTGAATAACTGAGTTTAACATCCCTCTATAGCAGAAGCCGTTGGAGACATATGCTATTCGTCTGCTTGATGAAGACGGGGCTTTACGTCCCTTTTACCATTCAGTGTTCTGCTTCTGCTTTCAAAAGCATCGTCTGCTTCAACTCGCGATCGTTTTAAATAAATTTTGTTGAAAAATCTTTTTACCGTAATGAAAAATAAATTTCCGTAATCGCCATAGCTACTTCGTTTCGTTTTTAATTGCCATAGAAAATACGGAAGTTCCGTAGGGTGAGCATGTATGCATCTGTTCAACGACAGTCCCCATGAATCTGCCGATACTGGTAACCCTGACAGAATCAAACCACGGCCACAGATGTGGAGGCAATCGACACTGAAGTCTCTATAAGAACAGGGCACAAAGGGCCATAGAATTAGACCTTTTCCCTTTTTTTTTTTTTATGCTGCCTGATGAGGATGATCAAGATAATGCTGTGGATTTCTGGCCTGAGACTGGATTTCAGAGCTGTGCTCTAACATTACTTTCGTAATACATTCTACTTTCAGTCAGGCCTGAAAGATACAGACACCTGCAGTGTTGGTCAGGAAGAGCAACACTCTCAGATATGCATCCATTAAAGTGGACGAAACTCGACTCTGTGGCCCCAGCCTTTCCAACTGAGCATGTAGCAAACTCAACTCTGGGTTAGAGTTGGGGCAAATAGATCTCGCAAACAAATGGTTATGATGGGAATTAAATCCATGACCTCCCAGATGGGTGCCTGCAATATTAACCACTTCGCTATGGCAGCTGTGTGATACATAACGCAACTTGGGGTCTTGAAAATAGCAAATTGGTGTTTAATCACAGCATGTTAAGAAAAAAAAAACCAAAAAACCCCACACACACAGATGCGTAACACGCATGCGTCCAACCCTCTCCCAACACAAATGTGTAAAAAGCCTTTCTTTTTATTTATATACATGGTATATACAGCGTCAGGTCTGTGGGTCAGTTCATCAGGCAGAACTGAAAGAGAGTCAAAGAGAAGGGGACGGGGGGGAGAAGAGGTGGTAAACAATTGTTGGCCATATCATCATATCATAGCCACAAGAACATAGTGCCAAAAACTTTTAAGGCCGTTCTTAACTGGACGAACTTTCAGTTCATGAACCATCTCATAATGCAATATTAATTATCTTTGTTTTTGTTCTTAACTGCTCCATCTTTAACATGTGAAGGTGATCCATGATTGTCAAGTTCACAGTTACTGAGGATCCCATATTTGTCCCAAGGGAAATAACTATACAAAAAGTCCCCTGTGATGGAAATGGATTTGTGGTTGGTTTTAAATTTACAGTGTCAATTTGTCAGAGAACATTTCATACTATTCAAAGTTCTTGATGCCCTTGAAATGAGTGAAATTCAATTAAGTATAAAGAGATTGTTACAATAATTCATTTTCACAGTCTGTTGAGAACAGTTCTTAGCTGAACAGACACACTGATCTTGCACCTGTGTGCAGTAGTTTTCCTCAATATGAAGATGTACTCTCTCCCCTTGAAGAACGAAGTTCAATTAAGACACTTATCTCTAGATTGCTGAAGTCAACAATTTGTGTAAACAAGACCACCGAGTTCATTCAAGAAATAATAGTTGAATGAACCAATGAAGGCTTTGTTGTATCTTGTCAAGTTATATACTGTAAGTCCTCATCAATACATGAGAACTAATGCAGTTTGTTTGATGAAGACCTTTGGCCTTCTGAGATGGCGACATGCTTTTGCCAATGCTGAAAGTCAACGACACACAGTTTTCTAACTCCCAAATCTTATTTTGATTTTTTCATCTAAGAGGAAAGGAAAAAACATAGATAATCATCAAATCAAACTACAAGTACAATGGCAAATCCTAGATCGGTGCAAAAGTTCTGTAAACTCTCTTTGTTAAAATGCTTGTCGAGTATGGTCTCCTTTTTGATCTGTTTCTGTCAAGAAATTCTAGGTAAACACTAACATGATTGAACTTGCAAGGAAATCATGGTCTTCCTATATAAGTGACATCCATGTATACTCTTTGATTTTCAATACAATGGCAGAGTTGCAACCATTCTTAGAACAAAAACGAAAAAAAAAAAAAAATCTGAAGCAATACTTCAAACCACAGATTTGATCTGTTTCATACAGAATCTCACCATTTCAACACATATCTCTGATGAATACACCTAAGATCCTGGATCTTCCCAAGACTTTTCATGGACCACAATACCACTAGGACTGAATTCAACCTGTGTTTTGGAGTGGATGGTAAAATTTCACATGAAATGATGGTCATCAGCACTTTGTTTCAGCAACTTATTAACAATTAATGAAAACTATTGCACAGAATCCTTCAGTCACTCCTCGGGGAAAATTTTTTAAGGCATTCATCTCCACACCATCTTTCATTTTGCTTGACTTCACTGTCAGATTGTAACATAATTTGCATGTGGTTGATCAGCCTCAACCAGGGTCAAATTTCGAAATGGGTTTCTGTTTAAAAAAAAAAAAAAAAAAAAAAAAAAAAAAAACATATTTGTTCCACAACTGGTTCCAAAATGGGGATACATGTCTTGCACAACACATTCTCTTTCTTTTCAGTGTTATAAGTACACTGGCTTAAAACAAAGAATTCAAACAAAAGACCCTGAACTTTATTGTATTATGTATCTGTCCATTTCTAAAGAAGAAGAAACACAACAAGCCAGAAAAAAAAAAAATGCACACACACACACCACACAGAGTTCAGCATTTCTCTAAAGGCGGACGGAGTGAAGACTATTCTCCTCTCTATATATACATCTAGAGTTAATGCCTAGATAAATTTTTCGCTAGATTAAATTATCCTTATTCAGCTTTTCTCAGCTAGATTTTTCCTTTTGGAAAAAAAAGCCGGCACAAAGAGAGACTGAACAGACAAAAAAAAAAAAAAGAAAAAGATGCAAAATGAGACAAAACAGAGTACAGATGAAGGTAGACCAAAAAAAAAAAACCCCCCAACAAACAAACAAATTAAAAAAAAAACCCACACCCCCCATCAAAAACAAACAAAAATAAAAACCTGTATGGAAGAGAAGATTTATACTGAAAACACACATGAACAGTGAAAACCAGATCCATTTCACAACAAAAATGTAAATTTTCGTCCTGGAAACTACAGTCATAATCAAAATGAAGCGCAGCTTGTTGGATCGTCAAGTGTATGCGACACAGTGATGAAATGATAGGAGTTTGTTTTGATTACGACTGTATTGAAAACAGCAACAAATATCTTTTGTATTGTTTCTCCCTGGTTTTCCTGTTTCTTCTCCATTTCAGTGCATACTATGCAAGACTGATTACTCTGTCACACACAAAGCTTTGCGGGTTGGGGTGAAGTGCTAACAAAATATAACACAAGGATAGTGTTCTTCTCTAGTTGCCCTGCTATGCTTTCACCTGATGATGCAGCAAAGAAATACAATAATACAACCACTTAAAGAGGTGGGCAGGATACAACTCTTGCGTACACAGTATCTGCAGCAATACAACCAGGAAACGCAACATTCAGTCTGACCACACGACGCTGGAACTTCTCACAGGCTGAAGAATAATCTGCATTTTTTTTTGTTATTTAACCTTTGTTCCCTTCCAAAATTGAGGCACATTCCACATTGTAATATCAAAGTCATCATTACTACCCTTCTTGCTGACTAAAGCCAAGTCTGTCTGCCTTGGGAACTGAGCTGTAGGATCATGAACAGATGACACCCTATGACTCTAGTTGGCTTTTCTAATACAGTGTATCGGCCCAGCCCTACTGAAAGAGGGAAGAAAAATGATGTGGGTTGAAAGGTATATGGAAAACAGTACTCGGCTGACATCTTTGTTCTTTATCCTAGCAACATTTTCTTTTCCAGAAGAAAATACTGTCACAGCCTGAGTAAATATTCCAGTATTAGAACCTCGCAGAAAACTCCCAGTCTTGCAGAATGAAATGATCATGTCAAAGTGAAGTGAGCAGTGTCGTTCACCCTCCTCTGGTTGTGACTGGGTGAGCTGATTTTCTTCCCCCAGCAGTTTTCCAATGTAGTTGATGATGTTCAACTTGTCACTTGAGTAAGTTTGACGGCTTGCAGAATAATCATCTGAACGATTGGTGGACAAATAAACAAAAGGTACTGGAAACACACAAGACAGCAGAATATAAAGCTTCAGTCCAACTATGGCAGGACAAACGGCAGCGAACACAGACGAATAACTGTTATTCGACCGCTATCAGGCAATACAGATACATAGGTAAGCAGCACCCTGTTTGAACAGGAAAACGAATGACAGCCAACAAATGAAATACACACTACAGAGATGAGCCACACAAAAACAGAACATCATCAACGAAACAATACCCAACTGCTGACTGCAAGAATCATCCTGGGAGAAAACACAAGAAGCAAAAAGCACTTGATTACAAATATGGCCACAAAGGCAAGTGCATTATTACTGAAAGAAAAACACTTGGTTACAAGTATGGCCGCCAAATCAAATCCATATACGGTACAGATAGGGAACTATGACTTAACATGCAAAGGTGCTCTTAATTAACACCACCATGAACATGCAAACACCCCATAGCATTAGGACTCAATGGGAGTATCTGTTTCAGCCTATGGGACTTCTTTTCTCTTGAGATCACACACATACACACACAACTCCATATAGAACATGCATGTCAATAAATAAATCATAATAGGCACATCAAAACTGAAAATTGAAAAAAAAAAAAAAAAAAAAAAAAAAAAAATCAGAGACCAGGTTCTTAGCTAACGAAGATTTGTATCCACAGTTATGGAAGACTTTAATGTACAAGGGAGAGAGGTTTCTGTAACTTGCTTTTCTTTTGAGAAAAAAAAAAAATGATAGTAAACTTGAAGGATGTTTGTAAAGTGTTTGTAAGTGTACAGTACATGCAGATTTTTTGTGTTACTAAATTTAGTAAGTTACTAAATTTGTGTATGTCACAGACTCTGCGAGTTTGCTACCTGGAGAAACAGTACGCACGTGCTTCCTAGAGAAATAGAAAGCAAACAGGACTTTTATGAGATCAAAACATGTTTAATAGTGAATAATGAAATCTTTCATCAGATAAATGTTTGGAGACTCATGTCAGCACCTGCATTTTGTTTTTTTTTTTTTCTTTGGCTCCATACCACTCAACATGTAAGAAAAAAATACTGATGAACAAGAAAAAAACAAAACACACAACTGCTGGGATACTTGAATTAGGTGTACACACAGTTCAATTTTTGGCTTTTGCATATGCATCGCATGCATATTCATTTTTCTTTATTTTCAAGTAACCATAGAGGGATGGAGTTTGCAGTTTAAAGTACTAGTAACATGATCTAAAACGCTCACGTAGATCTTTTTCACCTCATCATACAAAACCCCATACAAAACACAAGAATTTGTGACTGGGGGTGGCGTGGGAAGGAAGCCAAGTTTGGCACAGTCCCAGCCAGTTTGGTCCAGTAATACAGAGTTTTCCACTTTATAAAAAGTGATCTCTGTTTGATCACCTGACTCGAGCGTTGGTCAACCACCCTGTAACCCTTGAATGAGAATGTCAATAGCAAAATGCTTGACAGAGGCCTTGCCTGTAAGGCCTATAATGCCCCATCATGTGAGGTGCGTCACCCATGTCTGAAAGCTGGGCAGTTCTTTCTGCTCAGACAGCATGAGGACTGGCAGAAGATAACAACTGACAAGATGACACTTGGTGAAGGGGGCAGTCACATAACTCACTACTTTCCAAATCTGGCATCACACCCAAAATGATGACTGGGAAGGGTAGTGGAAAGAGAGAGAGAGAGAGAGAGAGAGTGACAGAGAGAGAGAGAGAGAGAGAGAAGAGGAGGGAGGGGAAAGGGTGGGGTTGGGAGGAGAATGCCATTCCCTGACAGTGCTAACAATGATGGACAAAGGGCAGGGAGTGTTTTAAAAAAATCACACCCTCCCCTGTGTCTATTTTAGCGGCTTTTAATGCTCATTCTTCAAACTCCTGCTTCGTTTCATTTGATCCAGATGACACAGTACAGCTGCTCCTGAATATGCCTCCACAATTTTCAATCATTGTTCTGAAACTTTCATATCATCACCATCCCGACTCCCCCCTTCTCTGTCTCCCAGAGAGAAAAAAAAAAAAAAAAAAAAAAAAAAAAAAAAAAAAAAAAAAAAAGTCATTGTGAGACTTTGCTGCTACTGAAAATAAGGCTATGGGCACAAATGCACAGAACTGGCCTGCGGCAGGAGAGTACAGAGCAAATCTTCTGAGGCCTCGTGAAAAAGACTCAGCCGCCATCCTGTTGCATGGTTTTCATGTGCAGCCTATGAAATCCTGCCAGGGAGATCAGCAATGCAACCGAGTAAACATGGCCAAGGCAAATAAAACATTTTTCTTTCAAGTAAAACATTTTTTAATTGAATGACAGCAGACCCTCAAACAACAACAAAAAAAAAGAACACCTGACTGAAGGAAAAAATGTTTCCCACCTATAACAATCATAGCTTACCTTTTCATGACAACCACATAAAAAATCTTTTCATTTTATATCACTACATTACAAGAAAAAAACAAAACAACCAAAAGCGTAGAAAGAAACATTCATCAAGGATGGGTCTCTTCCCCATATTTTTCCCCAAACCCCAAGGGCACACTGAAGAGCACAGACCTTCACAAAGATCTGACAGACCCCGGATCTGACCTTTGACCTACATACCCCATGCTCTTTCCATTCCCATCCTTACAAACATCATCAACTGACGCAGATTTCAAAACCCCATGAGATTCAAGTCTTGTCATGATTATGCTGTTGTACCACCAAGAGATCACTCAGGTAGGGACAAGCTCGATGAATCAAGACCTTTGCTGGCTCAGTCAGTCTAAATTTGAAAATGTGGATAAGCTGGAAATTTTTAAGCCATGGATGAGTCTATTATTATGAAAGAGAAACTTGGGAGTTCAAACAGTTCATGCCTCTGTAGTATGCTTGCTTTGGAATAAACAAAAGTGTGTATTGTTGCAAAGACTTTGATATGCCTAGAGACTCAAGTCTATACTGGAAAACAAGATCCTGGCTTCTTGCCACAGTCCACTTATCAGCCATACACATTGGTAGTTTCCATGATGGACAAACTTCTTGGCAAAAAATAACATTTCCTTGACGGGCAATTACTACTGAAGTGTCAAACTCTCTCAGTACCTGAAATCCAAAGACTCTGCTGTGGAACAGTTAAACAAATCAGAGTGCCTGTACAAATGAGTGAGCACCATTCGGTTGAGGCCGATCCTGTCAAGCATTTCAGAGCTGTCTGTGGAATGGCAATCTAGCAACGTGACACTCCTGCTCTCCACCATGCATGGTAAAACCATAAGAGTTTGTGATTAAAAAGAGGACAGCAGAAACTGAAATGTATAGATGGCCACTGCCTACCACAGCAAAGTGGGACCTGTCGACAAAATGGACCAGATGATCCAATCCTGTGATCTGTGTAGAAAATATACATTTGGACCAAAAGACATATAATGAGCCTCATATAAATCTGTATGCTCAATGCATGTCTCCAATACCGGAAACCAGTACGCCAAAGTATGACTTTTCTGACATTTCAAATATCCACCAGTCAAGACCTTCTTGCCCCTGAAAGAACAAATCTGCAAGAAGTTTATTATGATGAAAATGTGGCATGCTCTGCCGATGCCATTTTCCAACCTATGACCCACTCCCATCCTCCGGAATGAGAAAGCACTGTCAGAAACTGTGCAAAGTGTGTGCTACAGGTGGTCGAAGAAATGACAGAATGTTCATGTGTAAAATCTACCTATCAAATCCTGGGCTTTTGTGTCCAGCAGTATTTTGAGGACTCCCACACAAAGGTCCACTTGTAATGAGGCTTCTGGCTCAACCTGTTCTGATAAGCTGGAAACTTAAAAAAAAACATCTACACTCAGTAAGCAAAAGACCATAGCCACACAAGGTTTGCGGATGGAGATGTCTGTTCTGTTTAACTTTGTTTTGTGCATAACTTACTGTGTCGGGTCTATGTTCAATGCTTTCCACCTGTAAACTATGTACATTCTACCTGTCCACTTTACCTTTCCTTATCAGCTGTCACTGTCCATATCACTGGACGATAGTGGCAATGTGCGAATTAAACATTATTCAGGGGGTTTTCTTTTAGACTGAAGGTGATGGGAATCCATGCGTGCATGTATACAGTTTTTGAGTGGAAAACCTAAAGTCACATAAATCCTCGTCTCTGTTTTCCTATTCACTAAATATGGACACCAGTCAACAAACGCAAGTCACATAAATCCTCGTCTCTGTTTCCTATTCACTAAATATGGACACCAGTCAACAAACGCATTAAAATACTACCTTATTTTCATTATAGGAGTGCTTACTCACATTTGTGGTGATTTTTTTTACCATTTACAGTTACAGGCTATTGCACACAGTGGCAAACAATTCAGCTGTGCTTCCCCCTTGACATCCTATTCAAATATTTATTTTCAACAAATTCAGGTATGTTTCGAAATCCTCCAAACCTGACCTTGTAAAAGTTGTACGTACGTATGTTATGCGTGTGTGTGTGTGCATGTGCATGCATGAGAGTCCATGCATGTGTGCCTGCCAGTGTGTGCATGCAAGGCTACGGATATATGTATTCCACAAATAAACCATTCGTTGAGGTCGTTGCCACACTTGCCTTGGTTCTTTTTAAATGATTCAGATAATCTTGTCTAGTACCTGTGTGTGTATGTGTATGTGTGTGTGTGTGTGTGTGTGTGTGTGTGTGTGTGTACCTGTGTGTGTGTGTGTGTGTGTGTGTGTGTGTGTGTGTGTGTGTGTGTGTGTGTGTGTGCGTGCGCGTGTGTGTGCATGCATAAAATGGTTAAAAAAAAAAAAGTAGTTCATATGATATGAACTATGATTCTGTGAATCATTAGCTCATTCTGACTCAATAAATCTTTTGACAGAGCTGATTCCTGTTTTCATTCTTTTGAACTGGCAGTCGAACTGCATAATGTTGTGGAAAGACAAACCTACAGATTTCAGTGACAACAAAATCGACTTGGTAGAAGTAAAACAGACTTCACAGACCTGAAGAGATCAAATAACTGACTGTGACAACTTTCATTACATGCCATCGTCAACTTTTAACTATATGCCATCATCATTATCAGATCAGATAATGATCAGACCATCACTGCCTAAAGTCGGTCATTTCATGCATCAAGCATGCAAACTTCACACAGCTGGTGGGATGGCAGGGGCCAGAAATGATGCACTTTACACCCTAGCTTCTCGTCATTAAAAACAAACAAGCGAACAAACGATCCCAAACAACAGCAGTTCTATTTCTTTAAACCCCACTACAAACACACACTGACGCAATTTCTACACAGTTTCATGCAGCAACTTTGTGTGACAGATTTCTCTCTCTCTCTCTCGCACACACTTTACATGCAGTTCCATTGCCTGGACAGCCGACACTATTTCTAACAGGTATAAGTTCTGGATACAATGGCCACAGAACATCACACTGAAAATCGTCCATTTCGAGCGATGTCACAAGGATAAGGCATGCACAGTGCTGTTGGTCAGATCTGCATAAATGCAAGGTCAATAACAAAACAAACAACAAAAATGATGACTTGCTCATAATGTAAGCTATCGAAATCACTGGTAATTCACTTCACACTTCTCGACAGACACCACACACGGTTAACGTCAGATGTGTACTGCATGCTCCTACCTATCTGAAGACTAACTGCGCTGACAGACGCTGCATTAGTTTTCTCTCCAACATGTAGGGGCATTCACATCTCAACATCATGAGAAACCCCGCTGAAACAGGTTGAAACAACAAACAGAGAGCAAATAGCACACACACACACACCCCTTATCAATCAACAAGAGTTCAATCCTTTCAGAACTCAAATGTACACAACAAAGGGCACTGAAGAGTAACAGGACTATTGAGCCAGCATCAGCCATGAGCATTAAGATCCTGGGAGCTGTTTACAGGACACGCGCTGCCTGGACCCTCTGGCCATGCTTGCACATGTAACACAAATGTGTAAAAGATAAGGTCACATTTTCTCCTTCCCATCCTACGCATCTTAACCATTATCTCTCCAGCATTCAGACCCTGAGATATTCGTTCAAAACTCTGATTTCTGCTTTCAAGTCAACAGGGTTGCCATTTCAATAGGAAAAAAAAAAAATTAACAGAACATTGTTGCCTTGAGTGGGGGGGGGGGGGGGGGGGGGGGGGGGGGGGGGGGGGGGGCGTTGAGGAATTAAAGAAAAAAACAAAAGCAGCAGCATAAACATTTCAAATGCTGGTGAATAATGTGATGACTGCTGGAGAAGAGGGATGGGGGCAAACCCCATTTGATGCCCATGAAGGTGAATGACCTGACGTTCCCCCCCCCCCCCCCCCCCCCCCCCCCCCCCCCCCCCCCCCCCCATCCCCCCCCCCCCCCCCCCCCCCCATTTTCTACAATGTTTGGAATCAGGAACTTTCTCACACTTTGCCAACACATATTCGGCTTCTTTTCATGTGACCCAACTGAAAGAGTAAATATTCAGGAACAACTCACCGCGAAGTTCATGTTGTTTTTTTTGTGTTTTTTTCCCCTAAACAAAAAAAGAGAGCACCTCCAGATACCCGTAAAGAAAAAAAAAAGTGAAAATCTGTCTGAAAAGAACCTCTCTGGATATCCAAAGAAAACAAAACAAAAAAAAAAATCTGTGGAAATCTGACAAAAAGTTGTTAGCTGGCATCCTATTTCATGCAAACCTTCCTAGCACAGGACACTGACAAGTCAGGAAATAAAGGATCAAGTCATGAAGGGTGAGAGCATTTCACATCTCCGGCGCCACAGAAGCCAGCAGTTTACCAACCTGCTCAAACCAGTGGCAAGAAGATTGAAATGGCTCGCCGCAACATCCAGCAGACATCAGGACTCACAGCATCCACTTTGGGAGCACAAGATTTAAGAACCATGCACAGCTCAAAATGGTAGGGCTAGTCTGAACCACAACCACTGCAACCATGATCTACTGCAAACAAATTCACAGCAAACCTGTTTACCCCCAAAAATCTGCTATTGATGCACTTTTCAAAACTGTAAGTAAGAGTATTTCCTACACAGTGTGTACGAAAGTTCCTAATTTTTGTAAAAAAGGGGGAAAAGGGGGAGGGAGGAGACATCACACACAGCAGACATACTGTAGATGGACAAACTGATCTCGTTGAGCTACAGTCAAAACATGTTCTTCCAACACAAATTATTTCAAACCTGATTCATCAGCATATTTTGGCACACATTCATACCCTCTCACCAGTTGTTTTTTGATATTTCAAAGCCTAAAGCCGATCATATGCATCAGCATGTTGCTAAAGAATCAGACAGCCAGACATAATTTCGTTAACAAAAAGTTGCTGTTCTTTGGTTGAAACACACCGCCATTGTAACCCATGAACAGATGAATTCAACTCCTTTGGTAACAGTATGTTCTACATTTGTTTTATTCATGACCCATCAAATGTAGAAGTGCTCTAATTTACTCAATGAGAAACGTACTCATCGTTGTGAGAACTCAAATATCTGTCTTTTTTTTTTTTTTTTTTTTTTCCTTTTCAATCAGTGCTCTGCTAAATTACTTCATGAATCTTCAAATTTATCTGTGTACTCCAATGTTAAAATTATCTAAAGATTTGCCCACATTGATTTTTGAGGTTGATAATATCCAAAACACTTTATCTTCATTGTTCAAATCACTCTAATGACCGCATTACTTCATCAATCATATCAAAACTTTGTCATGTAAAATTTACATTTAGCACTCTTTCGACAAATTAAGAGTATTCTCTGATATAAAAATTACTTCATGAGTCCTTTTGAGTATTTCATGAGCACTTTGATTTCCAGGCTATTCAGTATTTGAACACAAAATGAGTCATAATATCCACATTAGTATGCAAATACCTCAATATTGGCCAACTGCCAATATTATTTTAAAAAACAACTACGCAATTCCATGTCGTTTTCTGATTCAAGTAACTGCTCTCTTATCAAGGTGAGTTTATTTCAAATGTCAGTAGTCTCCTCTTTTTTCTTTTTTTTCATCTTTGAAGTATATCACCTTTGTTCCAAACAGGTCTGCTCTCATGACTGGCCATGTCCGCTCATCCCCTTAAAAGCAAAGAAAACAAATTCCGGGTGAATCTCTGCTTCTTTTGTTTTCTTATTTTTTTGTTGTTGTAAAAATGAACTAAGAGAGTTGAGAAAGAAAAGAATCTTTGAATAAAAAAAGATAAAGAATACTCCTAGAATAATCTGTCTACTTCTCTGTACATAATTACTCCCACAACAACTTTGTACAATCTGCTCATGACTCACCATTTCTTACACACAAACACACACACACCCTGTATTTATCCAATATTGCATCCTGAGGACAAATAAAATGCTTGCAACTGCTTTAAATTTAAAAACACACACACATGCTGTACATTCACATTCGCTTCGAAGCAATACTGTGGCAAAACCAGAACAGCCCAACACCCCATGAACAGACCGCATGAAGCCAACTGAATGCTCTATTCAACACTCAAGCACAATGCTCCACTCCCTTGCAAGCCGGTTTTTTTTTTTTTTTTTTTTTTTTTTTTTTTTTTTTTTTTTTTTTAAAATTTTTTTTAATATTATGAATGTACAGATCATCTCCTCTCCATATTCGCCTCCCCCCCCCCCCCCCCCCTCCAGTCCGTCCGGCATAAAAAAGCAGATGCAGCGCATGACCATAACAGCCATATCAATTTCTATGTATGAACATCACATTCACCCCTGCCCCAGTTAAAAAAAAAAAAAAGAAAGAAAAAAAGATCATTGCATGGCCATCTATGATCAACAGTCAAGCTGGCAGCTACTCTATGGTTTGGTCAAACAAGGCCTCTCCTTTCCTTCTCAGCTCACAACACGCTGAACACGACGCAAACACAGGGCAAAAAAAAAAAAAAAAAAAAAAAAAACCCAACAAACTAGACAACCGACTGAGACAGTGGCAGGTTTTAACAACGATAAACAAAAAATCCCTAAAAACCCTATTCCTTCACAGAGGATTATGTTCCTTTCTTCTTCTTTTTTTTGCCGGCGGGCGTGGATGGGGTGGACTTGGAGGGGGGGAGGTGGGAGCGTTGCTCGTCCAAGCGGCTGGACTGCACCTTCATGATGAGGCTGAAGAAGTCCTCATCAGGCACAGTGGGATGAGGCAACTCAGGGGGCAGTTCGCTGCGCTGGTCTTCAAGACGGGATGCCTGCATCCACACGCACACATCAGCATGAGAACTGCATCCACACAGTCAGTTAGCATGAGAACTGCATCCACACAGTCAATCAGCATAAGAACTCTATTCACACAGTCAATCAGCATGAAAACAGCATTTACGCAGTAAATTAGAACGAGAACTGCATTCACACAGTCAATCAGCATAAGAACTGCATTCACACAGTCAATCAGCATGAACTGCGCTCACACAGTCACACAGTCAATTAGCATGATAACTGCATTCACACAGTCAATCAGCATGAACTGCGCTCACACAGTCAATTAGCATGAGAACTGCATTCTCACAATTGGCATGAGAACTGCATTCACACAGTCAATCAGCATGAACTGCGCTCACAGTCAATCAGCATGAGAACTGCATTCTCACAATTAGCATGAGAACTGCATTCACACAATCAATCAGCATGAGAACTCTATCCACACAGTCAATCAGCATGAGAACTGCATTCACACAGTCCATCAGCATAAGAACTGCATTCACACAGTCCATCAGCATAAGAACTGCATTCACACAGTCCATCAGCATAAGAACTGCATTCACACAGTCCATCAGCATAAGAACTGCATTCACAGTCCATCAGCATAAGAACTGCATTCACACAGTCCATCAGCATAAGAACTGCATTCACACAATCAATCAGCATGAGAACTGCATTCACACAGTCCATCAGCATAAGAACTGCATTCACACAGTCCATCAGCATAAGAACTGCATTCACACAGTCCATCAGCATAAGAACTGCATTCACACAATTAGCATTAGCATGAGAACTGCATTCACACAGTCCATCAGCATAAGAACTGCATTCACACAATTAGCATTAGCATGAGAACTGCATTCACACAGTCCATCAGCATAAGAACTGCATTCACACAATTAGCATCAGAACTGCATTCATGCAGTCAATTAGCATGAGAACTGAATTCAAACAATTAGCATGAGAACTGCATTCACACAATTAGCATGAGAACTGCATTCTCACAGTCAATTAGCATGAGAACTACATTCGCACAGTCAATTAGCACGAGAACTGCATTCTCACAATTAGCATGAGAGCTGCATTCTCACAGTCAATTAGCATGAGAACTACATTCGCACAGTCAATTAGCATGAGAATTACATTCGCACAGTCAATTAGCATGAGAACTGCATTCTCACAATTAGCATGAGAACTGCATTCTCACAGTCAATTAGCATGAGAACTACATTCGCACAGTCAATTAGCGTGAGAAACTACATTCGCACAGCCAATTAGCATGAGAACGGCATTCGCACAGTCAATTAGCACGAGAACGACATTCGCACAGTCAATTAGCACGAGAACTGCATTCGCACAGTCAATTAGCATGAGAACTGCATTCACACAGTCAATAAGCATGAGAACTGCACTCACACAGTCAATAAGCATGAGAACTGCACTCACACTGTCAATAAGCATGAGAACTGCACTCACACTGTCAATTAGCATGAGAATTGCACTAACACAGTCAATTAGCATGAGAACTGCATTCACAAGCACAGTCAATCAACATGAAAAAATTTTTAACAGAGTGAGGGATGAATATAAAGATACAGAGAGGGAGGGTGGAATGAGAAGATACAAAAAGAGAGACATTGTTAAGAATAAACAAGCAGGGTAACATTGTTAAGACAGAGAGAGTGAGGGGGTGGCGTGAACAGGATCAAGAATTAAAATGACAACAGTGGCGGGGTGGAGTGACTCGTTTTGCTTTCGATTAGAAAGGGCAGCGGAGGCAGCAAAGTAGAAGATTCAATTTCAATTTTGTTATAGCCCAGTCAGCGACACTGACATATGCTGGACTGGGAGAGACAGAGTGGCATTTCAGCTGAGATGCTTTCAGAAGCTGGACAGCTTGGACCCTGTGACACATGTGCCTAGATGAGGTCTCTTGAACCTGACAGTCCTCGTGACCTGTTCAGTGACGCATTCGTCTGAAAGCTTGGTCCATCGTAAGCTAGACAAAAGATTCTCATCGACCAAGTTTTCATTCCGTCTTCCTGTAAGCCCACACCGAAACAAGGCCATGGCGTGCAGTGTCCCTAGGCAAGTTACTGTGAAAGCATTCACAGGGATGAATACTGACTGAAAAGTAAGCAAGCAATCCCACATTCACAGTAAAACAGCTTCACACTACACATGTTGGCTCCCGTTTTCAAAACTGACATCACTTGAGAAAAAAGACAAAGGCCCATAAACCCATCCAAAAAACCAAACACAGAAAGTGATGACTTCAGGATCATACTGACCAGTCACAATGAATCAACAATGGTCAGAGAAGAACAATCCTTTTGCGGAATAAAAAAATAAACCAATGAAATTTAAAAAAAAAAAAAAAAAAAAAAAGAGAATGTGCAGTTTCATTCCAAAGGAACTTTATCAGGCCAACTTCCTTCTCTTCTGGAGGATGACTCTTCTACAATGTATGCTAGTTAGAATGGCAGATTGCTGATTGAAGAAAAAAAAACAGAACCGCAAGAAGAAAGAAGATGACCTGGCATCGCATGAGCATCTCGAAGAAGCTGTCATCAGGCATGTTGCCCTCGCTGGTGTTGGTCAGCAGCTGGTTGATGACGTCTCCAGAATTCAGCCCAGGGAAGGAGGGCAAAGACGCGCGCTGGTCGTTCATGCGCGACTCCTGCAGCCCTGCCACCATGTCCATCAGCTCCTCCCTGGCCGGTGACGCCACTGAGAACAGAGCATGGCAATGCTGCAAGTCAGGCCCAATTACTGTCACAATGGAACCTCTCAGTAACAACACCAAGACACCCGTGTAAATAAGATCTGAATCCTTTCCAATGATTTTCAGTTTTGCACCTGGTCTGCCACCACCACTAAACATTCCCTGCCCTCCATTCAACAAAACATTAACATCTGGAACTTTTTTTTTTTTAACCTTTAGAATGATGAAATTCAGGAATGAATTAAGCAAGAATTTCTCAGATAAAGAAAAAAAAAAAAAAGAGGGTGGGCTGGCCTCAAACACCAACAGAGTACTGACCTAAAGCAGCCAGGTCTTTACTGTTGTCCTCCCCAGAGCTGCTATGGGTGGGGGTGGGGGGGGGGGTGGTGCTCTCTAACAAGCGGAAGGAACAGCGCTGGTCATCAATCCGACGACTTTGGCAGCGGGACAACTGGTCAAAGAAGTCGTCGTCGTCCAGATCTTCCATCATGCCGTTTGACTTCTGCAACAGCAGGAAGAAAAAAAAAGTTGTTTTTTTTTTTTTACATAAGATGCTGTCAACCCATTTCTAAAAACATATAAACGTACATTTTGTAACACTATAAAATAACCATTTTCATCAACGTAAGTAATCTGTTCTTCTATCGAGGAGGGAGGGGAGGGAAATTAAAGTTTAGCCCCTCCTCCACCCCCATGTTTTCTACTGCATATTTTTTTCCCCCGTCAAAGATCAAGGTAGCTTAAATTCAAGAAAGACACTGATGTTTTGAAAATGGCAATTAAACACAAGTGCTGGCATATTTAAACCATTTCAGGCTTTGCATTTGATGAAGTGAAACTCTTTTCAAAGAAATGTTATCTACGCAGGTTTATATTATGGCCCATCAGTACTTAAAAAAAAAGAAAGAAAAAAGAAAGGGATTCCAAAGTCATAAACATTACAGGAATTGTATCAAGCATAAAAAAACATGGTAACAATTACATGAGAAAAAACAAAAAAAAAAAACAAAACAAAGTTTAGCACAAAATAGGTGGAAATGTCCTAGAAAAGTCAGTCATCTTGTCAAATTTGGTTTTGCTATCGTTTACAACTGAAAAAAAAAAATCCACAAAAACAACTGAGTATATAGACACCAATGATTAAATTGACACTAACATGTAACTCAGTAACAACAATTACCATCTGGTCAAATACATCATTGACAGTGGTTTTTCTACAACCCCTGGGGAACTAACTATACTATTTTTGTTGTTGTTATAACTCTTCCTACATTAAGCAACAACAAAGAAAAACAAAACAAAATAAAGAAAACCCCCAACCAGCACATAAAAGACAAGGACGGAAGGTCAAAAAAACACTCCAAATCATGCCCCACAGATTCCAAGTCATTCTGTAAATATCCGAACAGACAATAGAGATTCCAAGGTTACACAGCCAACAACTTAATCATAGAGAGAGCCACCACAGTGGTTTTTCTACAACCCCAGAGAACTAAACTATACTATTTTTGTTGTTGTTATTACTCTTCCTACATTAAGCAACAACAAAGAAAAAAAAAAACAAAATAAAGAAACCCAAAACCAGCACATAAAAACAAGGATGGAAGGTCGAAAACACTCCAAATCATGCCCCCCAGATTCCAGGTCATGCTGTAAATATCCGAACAAACAACAGAGATTCCAAGGTTACACAACCAACAACTTAATCATAGAGAAGAGCACCTGCACAATTTCACCCAAATTCTTACTGAAAACCTATTTTTGGATGTGGGCACCTGAAATCATCCCCAGCATCACTTGCTTCACCAGCATCATTGTCTTACACTGCTGCTGACACTGAGGGCCGTAAGACAGACATGAAATGAAATTGATCAGGTTAACGTAGATCAGCATCGAACCGCAGTCGTAAAGAACAAATTGAACAGACCTCTGCAGCAAAAATTCCTGCTCTAAGTATTTAGTAAACATCCAGAAAAAACTGTTAATAACTGGAAAACGTCTTCCCTCCAAACATTCTTTTCCTTTAAAGCTGAAATTTCAAACTAAAATGTTTGCCATGCAGCATGATTAACTGTTTGCCTGTGAAAGTATTATACATATATATATATATATAATTTTTTTTTTTTCCCCAGACAAATCTGATTCTTGTCAATCTTAGTTGCAAGACAGCCCAGTTGATTACGCAAGACTCGCCAAGGGCTGTCACTGCACTGAGAAAAAAGTTCTCTTACAGGAAGGGAAGGGGATGGAAAAGAGACACACACAGAGAGAGAGAGAGAGAGAGAGAGAGAGAGAGAGAGAGAGAGAGAGAGAGAGAGAGAGAGAGAGAGAGAGAAAAAAAAAAAAAAAAGAATTTTTCATCATACTTACCTGTCCAAACAAATGTCTTATCACCCATTCATGTTGAACTTCTAAATATAATGACAAAACACAGAAAAGACAACATGGAGGAAAAAGATACTGCAGCACGGACATCTAGTGTCCCCTCCAGTTAGTGCGAAAGTCTCACTCTACCTGACCACTAGATGACAGACAAACAAACAAACAAACAAAAGAAAAAAAAAAAAAAAAGAAAAAAGAAAAAGAAAAAGAAACCAGTGTGTTATGAGTAAAAAAAAAAAATGCAGGCATTCTATAACAAAATCAGGGAAACTGGTCACACGGAAAAATAAAAGGAAAGAGAAAAGAAAAAAAAAGAAAAAGAAAAGAGAGAAGCAATCAATGAAAGAGCCCTAGCATCACCAGAGGGGCACAGAAGCTGTTTCTCATACTTACCTGTCCAAACAAAAATTTATCCCTACTTGGTGTGGAACATTGCTATGAGGATCCCATTTGGAACAACAACAACAAAAACAAACAAGCAGAAACAGAAAAACAGAACAAAAAAAAAAAAAAATAAATAAAAGAGAGAGAAAAAAAAAGAGAGAGAGAGAGTGTGTGTCACACCTCCATAATCCATCAGGCCAAAAGACTGATCACTCTTAGCGAGTTCACTTTATGAATCATACTCAGACACTCTCCCCACTTCTCTCCCTCCCCACATCAGGGTCTATAGTCGCCACTGTAGTTACTACATCTCTGCATGTTGCTGAAGAAGCAGACACAGCAAGACATGTTTCTGTGCATGAAAATTAGCAAGAGTTGTTGCTCTTAGGTCATAACACACCAATGCACCATCGTGATTGAACTCCGCAATTGATATTATCACTCCAGAACTTTGACCTAACAGACTGCATCTTTATTCCCCCTCCCTGCACCCACCCACAAAACCCTCCCTCCCATTCCTCATGAGGACCATTCAAAGACTACGTGCCTCCATTCTCCCCAGGGATGGGGCTAAAGTCTTGATCTCTCGGCTGCATACTTCCATATTCCAATTATTGGTCTTCCCAGGAGAACCTTAGTCATCTCAAATTCCACAAAACCATCTTTACCTTCAAGGCTTTCTGTGTTTCCATTTGTCTCTCAGCCCAAGGGTTTCTTCCAGGGTGATGGACACAGTTATCTGGGCAGTGAGACAATAAACCTCTTTGAGGTCATCAAACTACCTTGACAACCTTCTCCAGAAGACTAGGACCTGGTGATCCTATCCAAAGAACCACTGATTCTCAAGCATCCCCTTTCCTTGTTTTGGTGTTCCGGTGAAACTCGAACAACCTGACAGGGTCCCTTTTCAGGATTACGTCCGTCCATCTGGAAATACGGTTTCTGATGGATCGAAAGCTTGTTCATCTTCTGGGTGCCAGGGCCAAAAAGATTCAGTGTTCTGCCCTGTCTGTGTCCCAGCGCACCACTTAACAGGAGCTGCTCAACACCATCAAAGTGACTCAGCAGCAGTGTCTCATCAGGTGGGTTGCCTCATGACAACTTGACAATGACTGCTCTCTGTGGATTGCCAGACCCCAGGGGCTGTGGCGGGTGGGGCAGGGCCTTGGACAAGGCAGTGTAAGTGGTATGCCACTGATGTGGCACAGAAGATGGGACAAAGGAGAAAAAAAAAAAAGAAGACAAAAGAAATGGACTCCCTGTATGGCAAAGCCTGGGAAATATTGTTATTACACCCCACATGGTGATAAGCTTTTGGATAAATCAGGCAATTCCCCAGGCTTGTCTTTGGCCAGAAACCACTTCCCCATAGAGCAGCGGTAAAGGCGCATGTGGTCCAGTCACTTTCCACCGGCCACATCCTCTTGCAGTGCATTGCTGTAGAACATCTTGTACATGCAGCTGGCTGGAAATTACACACAGACAACCTTTGGAAGGTTTTACATCATGGACATGTCTGAAAATATTCAGGCACTTAATTGCCTGGGGGGGGGGGGGTTTGTAGTTGCTCAGTCTGCAACCACAACACCCTCAATCCCCATCTTTTCCAAAGCTGATTATCCACTGATCCTGTGTTTTAAGCGATCCAATCTCCCATCAGCATCACTCCATGCCATCTGCGTCAGGTGCACACATGTTTGTCTGCACATTGTCAATTCACCCTTCTATTTTCTTCGTTTTTAAAAAAAAAAGTTTCACATGAATTGTACTACTCTCACCGTCTCATCTCAATATGACTTAGGACAGGGGTCTTTTCCTCTTCTTGATTTTGTGCATGGGTTATTTCTTCCCTGCGCGCATTTTCTCCTGCAGACATTTTCATTACTTGTCACTTCATGCCATTCTCTCCAGGAAGAGCAAGGGCTAATCCATTCACTTCAAGGCTAAGCACCAGAGACATCAAGTGTAAGCCCTTAGTGGCCTTTAACGCAGAGTTCTAGGCTTGGGGAACAGTGCAGGGCATTCTCGTATGGGTTCACTGCCTCCTTCTTCAGGTGAGATGTTTCCCATCATCCTTTTCAGTACTGTGGCACTGGTTTGGACAGGTAAGAAAATGAAGAGGAATTTTACCACTTGGTAGATTTATGATATCATTCCTTGTCCAAATACCAGGATGCTCTCATACCTCCTTACTTTGGTGGGAAAAGATGTGTAAAAACTGAGTCATGTCTGAGAATGTTCAACATGCCAATTCTCTAAGGGCGATCATTCTGATGGCCTAACACAGGGTTGATTAGCTTCCCCTACCTACCCATCCCATTTTCCCTCCCCCCTAATAGAGGACAGTTATAATATGGCGATGTTCCATGCCAACTGGAGATAAGCCATCTGTTTGTACTGGTATATATGTGGTAAGCTTTCTGTGTTTGGTTGTTCACCTTTGGCTTACATAAAAAAAAAAAAAAAAAAAAAAAAAAAAAAATTTCATTTTCTTTTTACATGGCTCACAAAATCAGATTCTGATTAGCAGTAACATGGCACATTCTATATCTTTTTTTTTTTTTTTTCAAAGTCAATGCATCTACCCAGTTCTGTTATCCCAACAAAAGGTAAAGTTTTTCTTTGATTTCACACAAAAAACATATTGTATGACTTGACTCACAATGACACACAATATGATGTCAACAGATTGTTACTGGAACATGCTGAATAATGAACCATTCCCTTCTCATGATACAGATATGATGTAAATCTAAATACTATTGAAAAAAAAAAAACAACAACCTTACAATATAACTGAGACAAAACAAAGAAAACAACAACATAAGAAAAAGCTAAAAACACTAAAGCTTTCTAAAACAAACTCCAAGATAAATACTAAGGGTCTGTGCAAAACCTATCGATACTCACCGCCCAACCAAGTCAAGTGACTGCTTAAATTAATGTCTGAACTGACACTGACACTGAACAGCTTATCCAAGTAGCATGTAGCCCTTTATCAAGTAAAGCGTGAATTTTACAACGAATATCACCACAAGCGCTGTCCAACATTAAAGGCACCAAAGTATCAGACATACATGTGACAGCACACAAAATGGTTGTGGAACTACTTCATCAACACCAAAGAAAATTTCAATAGGAAATTTACACAGTTCTTTTTCTTCAGTTCTTGGACAGGGAAAAAGCGATGCTACCCGATAGGTAGTCGATGTCCACAGGTCCTGCATAAACACTACTGATGGTAAAGCTGAACCACAACAGGCAGAAGACCGACATTTCTGACCCACTGCCCCAAGGTTTCACAGGTAAGGGAATACATAACAAGGCACTACACAACATCTACGGCCAGGAAGTACTGTATAAATAATATGGCACATAACAACAAATGAGGTCAAAGAGCAAATAATGACTCTTGTCACGAGACAGGGAACAGGTAGAAACAGGTACGTGAGAGAGAGAGAGAGCAAGGACAGACAGAAGGGTGGGGGGAAGCACACAGAGAGAGAGAGAGAGAGAGAGAGAGAGAGAGAGAGAGAGAGAGAGAGAGAGAGAGAGGCTATGAGAAATTAGAGTGAGAGATAATGATGGAAAGGAGAGGCGGTTGAGAGAGAGAGAGAGAGAGAGAGAGAGAGAGAGAGAGAAGAGAGAGAGAGAGGGTGGGGGTGGTGGTGGGGGGGGGGGGGGGCAAAAAAACAGAGAATGAATGTGGGGGCACAAAGAGACCCAGCAGAAAAGTGAGAGGTTTCAGACCTTTTTTGTTTCTGTTAATTCAGAAAGGCCCATTTGAAAGGAAACCGTCAAGTCCAACCAAAACAACACTTTTTTTCTTTTGTTTGTTTTGTTGTGCTGTGTGTTTCATTTTCTGGAAAAAAAACAACAAAAAACAAAAAAACCCTGGCAACTGTGGCATCATTATTTTCCCAATCTCAAATGCTTTACAGAAAAGCTGACCACAATATCTCTCTTAAAACCAAACAGTAATAGAGCAGCAGAACGTGCCTGTAATAATTCATAGAATAATGTTTTGGCCAGTATCTTTAAAAGCTGGACAAGAAAACAACAAAGAGATATCACAATCAACGAATCAAGTCAGTTTGTCTGCCTTCTCCTTTCAAAAGGTTTCCATATTCTCTTGTCAGATGACATAATCACTCCCCCTTCCATTGTCTAAAGTGCACACTTGCACCCCCAATATTCCTGTATTTTTGTTTACATTCCGAGTCAAAACAATCTTCGCTGAAAGCACATTTCTTAATCTGCATGCCTCCTCAAGCATTCAACCCATCCTTTAAATACATTCAAACTTTCAGCAATAACAAGATCAATTCAAGAGCTCCACTTCAATCTTGCACGTCTGTTTTACACAGATTACCTTTTGTAAGTCAGAAGTCTCGTTTACTATTCCATGTAAACCAAACAGAACATCATCATCAATCTCATCATCAAACTTACTAAAAAAAAAAAAAAAAAAAAAGTAGACACAAGGAAATGATCCCACAGCTTCTACTGTCAGTTACGTAAGTATAGCAACCATTGCAGCCGTTTTGCCATCATTCATTAAGCACAGATCATGAACAGCGCAGAGATTTGAACAGTGATTTTTTCCACCACAGGAAAGCAAGAGTGAGTGAGAAGAAGTGGGTGAAAGGCAACAGGTACAGCCAAGGGCAATCATGTAGGAGCAAAGTAAACAAACATTTTAACAGTAAAATGATGTATACCGGAAAAAAGTACGTATCAATCAACAGCACAGCCCACCTCAAATGCTCTACATTAGTACCGTAGCTTTGCAGTGAAGTGGGGTGGGGTGGAAAAGGAAGCTTCTTGTCTGAGTAATACACCTCTGACCATACTAACACACACACACAGAGCTCGTCCATTCAAAGACACTCCATGATCTGCAGATCTTCTAACATACTGCACTGGAATCTTGATTACAAAGCACTACACAGCAACCACAGAAAAAGGAGAAGCTGGCTAAGAATATGAATATATGCAGCCATCTATGCTTTAAAAGCACCGAGAGCTCAGAATGCTGTACTGTAAGCATCTGCTTTTCTGGGAGAGGTTTAAAAAAAAAAAAGGGGGGGTCTTAAGCATTTCCCTACTCCTTCATGTTTCCTCTCTCACAGGGATGCAGTCTTAAAATGTTCGTATGTGCGTGCGTGTGTGTGTGTGTGTGTGTGTGTGTGTGTGTGTGTGTGTGTGTGTGTGTGTGTGAATGAGTAAGTGAGATACGGAGAGAGAGACACACACAGTGAGAGAGGTGTGTGTGTGTGCACGTCAGTGCGTGCGTTTGTGTGTGTTTGTGAGAGGGAAGAGAGAGAGAGACGTCTGTGTGTGTGTGTGTGTGTGTGTGTGTGTGTGTGTGTGTGTGTGTGTGTGCGCGCGCGTGTGCGTGTGCGTGTGTGTATGTGTGTGTGTGCGGGTTCAGCTCACATCCATGCATGAATTCTCAGTCTTGACGTGGTGGGTTCAAATCTCAGAGGCCATTTCAAGTGATCATCAAGAACTGCTAGGAACCTGTCTTGGTTGCATGCTACATGGGAATGTGGCTTGTCATGTAAAAAAGTGACTGACACTGACACACTTGACTACTGCCAGTCTCTTATTACAGCGCACATCAAATTGCCATACTAACCTCCCTCTCCCAGACAGAATGAAACACTGAAATCTCACTACATGCTGTTCCCCAACAACCATAGATGGACCTCAAGAGTGGACAGCGCCCATCTACCCTAAAAGAGTGCACAGGCAAGCAACAGCCGTTCTGGACAGCCTGAAGCGGGTAGGCAAGACCGGAGGTGGGAGATGGGGGGGGGGGGGGGGGGGGGGGGTGAAGGGGGACAAGACTCACCCGTTTGTTTCTGTGCCTGGATTTACCAGACAGCAGCGTGGCTCTCCTCAACAAGCGGCCGACAGAAAACGGCTGTGAGGACAAGACAAGCAGAGTGAACAGAAAACACCCTTAGGGAGGAGAGAGGTGGGGGGATCAACTTCATACACTGACACTGGGACAGCAGGCACACTTGCAAGGAAAGGAAAAGCACAGGAAAAACTGATACTTACCATTCTTCTAAAAAAAAAAAAAAAAACAACTTTTAATTTTAAGAATATTTTTAAAAAGTCTTTTTGATTCCAAGCGCACAAATATGTACAAAAAAGAAATCCAGAGGAAAACACAACAATAGCAAGACATGATGTTAAACTCGACCAGAATATTCAGTTCTGACAGAAACACAGAACTTTGGTCAACAAAGAAAAGACAAAAAAACACACCAATCCACTCTAATCCCAAACAACCTCCAAAGGAGCAAAGCATTTTCAGCACATATTCAGTAATTGTTTTTTTGCATGCTACGGAATTTTCCTCGATGTTACCAAAGAAACAGAACTCAGCGAATGTGTGTAACAATGGTAATTTACAAAAAGATAAGATCAGATATTTGCTAGTCAATTCTGGCGCCAATTCCAGCGCTTACTTATTTGTTTTAGTATTCACAAAGTCACCACCAGACTTTTCTTCCTTTTTTTCTTTAAAGGTCAGAATGACTTTTGTCTCAGATGGCAAGTGAATGTGGATTACATGTATATGTAACAAAAGAGGACAGGCTGTCAAAGCTCAAGACAATAAGGGGTATACGTCTGCAAAAAAGAATAGCAGTTAACTTTCCAAAACTTTTAAACACCCCAAAAGCAACAAACAAACAACAGTACACCAACACAAACAATTCTTTTCACAATTATCTGGAAAGTTAAGTGAAGAGCGTGCATGCATTCCTTGTAAATAAAGAGAGTTGAGTACTATTAAAAAAAAAGGTGCTGCCCTTCCCCAACTGTGCAAAACAAAATATTCTCATACAGGAACAATGGTTTCCTCTCAATCAGAGTTAGTTGGGCTACAAGGTCTGTTGTTAATAGTGTTAAGTGTAATGGTCGAGCCATAAGCCGCTACTTTTTCCCCCCTTTCACTCCTGCGGCTTCTCTGCGCTATCAGTGATCTATCCATGGATTTTTTCCAATTGCATTTGTTGCTTGCCACATGGTTATCATCTCTTCACCTGCAACTGATCCGACAAACTGAGAACCAATGTTTGCAGTAACAACTTTGACCAGTTCCTCTGTAATGATGATTTTCATGCATGAATGAACTGCACAGTGAGCGTCCCTAACCGTAGGTGACTGGTTTTTTTTTTTGATCAATCATTTGTCAGCGTTGCATGATCAAGAAGACATGCTGAAGTCCAGAAGCCATGCCTTGACAGATTTTGAATTGACACCCATCAAAGTGGCTCTTAAAAGAACAGTTGTGCAGCATCTCCGGTCAATGGTTTGATAGTGGCATATTCACTGCTGCAAAATTTCCCCAATGCAAAATATGCAGCAGTCATTAAAAGCTGAAAAAAAAACAACAACAGGTAAATGACAAAGTAGTCACAGTCAACAGAAGCACGGAGGCGGAAGGAAGTACCAGTAGTTTTGGAGAAAACAGGGCAAATGTTGGTGACGAGTCACTTTTGTGACTGACACTGAAGACAGCGACACTGAAGACAAGTCCTTCAGTAGTATTTAGTGCTGCTGAGAAACAGTGATGAAGGAGACTGAACAGTTGTATACACTGCCCTTTTCAGTTTTTGCTTGCCCGTACAGGATAGGCATGCCTCATACATCGCCATGTTCGTTATAGGTTTTCACAGCTATTTTCTTGCAGCTAAATACTTGGGTGCAACTTCTTTTTTTTTTTTTTTTTTTTTATTGTTTTTTTTTTTTTTCAGATTAAAAGAAAATTCTTTCTAATTGGCATGTATGGCTTACATAACAGTGTAATTTACAGCCTTGAAATTACAGTAATTTATAGGTCATCAGACCTGTTTACCCCAAATTCGTATACCTGTAATATCTCAGACAAAAACCTGTAATTTGAAAAAAAAAAAAAAAAAAACAAAAAAAAAAAAAAACCCGTTATCTTCGTAAGGGCAATACTTTCGCAACTTTTGAAAATTTGGAAGAGCTGGCTGTTGGCGCGTAAGACTGCTTTGTTGCCATCTTTGATGAGGTAAAAGATGCAAGGCATGCTGGGAAATGTCTTTTTTTACTGCTTTTGACCGAAAACGGTAGCAGACCATACTTTGCGTTTGCCCATTTTTTTTTCTTTCCCCCCCCCCCCCCCCCTGTAATTTAAATTTTTTCCCCAGAAAAATTACGGCCAAATTGTCCATTCAAAACCATACACTGTAAAAGATCATTTCAGGGGGAAAAAAAGTTCGTAACAAAAACAGGACTGTTGCCTGCAAATACGTTTTTTTTTTTCTTCTCTTGACTATTCCCTAGGAATACTCTGACTTGGCAGTGGCATACTAGCAGGGCAGCTTAATGAAACGCAAGTCATGGAGGAATTCTTTTCATTGGTCAGTTTTTAATTCTGTCTTTCTAGTCAGACAACAGGAGTAGGACATGAACACTTCTCAGTGGTCCATTTAGGATTCTGTCTTTTCTCATCAACCTTTACCCAATTTGCCGGGAGAGCTAAACCTATCTAAGTATTTGGGAACACACACAAAAAACACAACACAAAACTGTTGCCCACAAGACCGTTTTATCATCTTTAACTGATGACGCATGGATGAGTGGATCAGCGTTCAAAAACGACAGCAAAGACACCAAGAACGAAAACTGGTCTGAAAACGGCAAAAACAGACATCATGGGAACATCCACACACACACAAAAAAAGTCACTTCAAACACAGACATGCAAGAACTCAATACCAGAAGACATCATAACCACAGACAGTATGGAGGGAAGACGAAAAGAGAGGTCATCATGCCTCTGATCAGTCCATGGCATCCCAGCATTCCATGTTACACCACATTTACAGGACATTCATCAATCACTATTTTCAGAAACTGTCTGGAAGAACACTGAGCAACTATCTGACTATAGCCCAGCGTGTTATGACTGATACTGCTGGCTCTTGCATAAAGAAATTTAGATGCATTGTGGCACTTTAATTAAAAATGTGTACATATTGCCTACAGTGGACTCTGTCCACTCTGCTGTGTTTATATGCCAATGTGGCATTTTTTTTAACATATGTATTTTATGTCGTTTAAATATTTTTTCTTTCATCATGCGAGTGAAAAATCAGGAAAAATGCCTGGCGTGGTCAGCTCTGCCCTATTACTTACACTACACAGACGTCAGTAGTTTAGCACCACATCATAGTTTGTTTGTGTTGTTTCTTTTTCAGAGTATATAATCTTTTTTGATGATCTGACCTGTTCAGTATGTAATGTTTATTTTCTTACAAATCAGTTAGTCCTGGAAAGGCCCTGTGTGGTTGACTGGATTACAATAGTAAAAAAACTAAAACAGTCAGAATGATGACTGACTCATTGGGATTCATCCAACTGACCAGTGGATTCAAAAGACACCCCCACCCCACCCCCACCCCACAGTCAGAATGATGACTGATCGATTGGGATCTATCCAACTGATCGGTGAATTCAAAGTGACACCCCTGCGCCCAACTCCTACCAATTATCCAAACATGATGTATAACATTTTCACGTGTTCAGAGAGAAAGACACACCATACGTTTGGGTGGGTAGTGAGTGAAAGCCGATGTTCCCCTTCCTAGAACAACAAGGTTGTAGATGAAACTTGTCGCAATGAATCAGAAGCAGACTGACCAGAAACAGGCAACGTCACACTTTATACATAAAGTCTCTTCCACAAAAACTTACTGTACAAAATAAAAAGAACATGCGGAAGGCATCATGCAATAAAAAAAAAAAAAAAAAAAAAAGTTCAATGCCTGAGAAAGGAAGAAAAACCTCAACAAAGAGGAGGCAGGACTGATCATCAAAGATGACGCCAGAAACACACAGACAGCCGGCCTGACCTTGTGGTCCCTGTCGGTGGAAGGGTGGGCGCAGTGGTCCATGTCTGTGGCTATACTGGCCGACTTTCTGCACCTTCTGCTTGGGCCGGGCCCCTCCGTCTCCCTTCTCCTGTCAAATGGCCACTGTTTGAATTCATGCTCATCTTGTTTCTTTCTACGACACAATACACATCTACCATGCCTTTTTTCCTGTCTTAGTAATTCATATTTACATTAAGGGAAAAGATGGTAAAAAGAGTACCTGGAGAGGGGATGACTGACGTTTCGTGTCGTAGACACTTCATCAGGGAATGACAGCAGTGGGAAGATGTTGATGGTGTTGACTTGGGTCACTGAGCGCAGTTCATCATGGTTTGAAGGGGTGGAAAGGGCAGAGGTGGGGAGTGGTGGGCAATACTGAATGTAGGGGTGATCATGGTTCACAATAGAAATGGGGAGTGTTGATGGACAGCAAAGAAGAGAACAAAGGAAGGGGGAGGGGAAAAAAGAAGGGGGGGGGGGGGGGGGGGGGAAAAGAAGAAGAGGGGGGGGGGGGGGGGGGGGGGGGGGGGGGGGGGGGGGGGAGAAAAAGAGGAGAGGAGGGCTGATGATTTGGGGTGAGGTATCATTCCCTGACATTGAGCCCATGTGGGCCCAAGGTGCCAAGGCGCTGTATTAACTAGCTGTATTTCCATGTATTTCCTGTAGTTACCTTCTTGACGACCATTTCTCCAAAGGGCTGCCACTCTGATGTGGGAAAGATGGTGATGGTCCGAATTGAAGTGGTTTGCCACAGGAGTGTCTTTTCCTGTGAGGATGCTGTCTCTATGCTCTTTAAACGTTCATTTAGAGATCTGTATGTTTTTCACCACATACTCTTGGGACAAAGGGTACAGCTAAGAATATAGACTATATTTTGAGTCTGGCAGGTGAAGTGGGACCTCATGTGGAAGCTGCGTCCGGATGGGCCTTGCACAGTAGTTGTTGGATTAAGAAAGTCACAGGTTTTACATTTGGGTTTCTTGCACTGAAAATTGCCTGGTTGGGTTGAGGGGGATGAAGGGTGGAAGGTAGAGTGCATCAGGTGGTCACCAAGGTTTTTGTCCCTTTTGAATGCTACCATAGGTGGTAGACTGAAAATGCTTTGGAGAGCTGGATCCTCCTTCAGGATAGTGAAGTTGCGGAGCAGAACATTTTTTCACAAATAGATTGTGTGGATGGTAGGTCAGAGTGGCAATGCATCGGTTATTAGAAAAAGAAGCAGCGGCCATGACTGCCTTCTTCACCACTAGAGGCTACCCACAAGCTACAGTTCAGATGGCCCTTGAACGAGCACAGTCCATCCCCAGACACCAGCTCCTACAAGACAAGGAAAAGACTACAGACAATGACCGATGCATTGCCACTCTGACCTACCATCCACACAATCTATTTGTGAAAAACGTTCTGCTCCGCAACTTCACTATCCTGAAGGAGGATCCAGCTCTCCAAAGCATTTTCAGTCTACCACCTATGGTGGCATTCAAAAGGGACAAAAACCTTGGTGACCACCTGATGCACTCTACCTTCCACCCTTCATCCCCCTCAACCCAACCAGGCAATTTTCAGTGCAAGAAACCCAAATGTAAAACCTGTGACTTTCTTAATCCAACAACTACTGTGCAAGGCCCATCCGGACGCAGCTTCCACATGAGGTCCCACTTCACCTGCCAGACTCAAAATATAGTCTATATTCTTAGCTGTACCCTTTGTCCCAAGATGTATGTGGGTGAAACATACAGATCTCTAAATGAACGTTTTAAAGAGCATAGAGACAGCATCCTCACAGGAAAAGACACTCCTGTGGCAAACCACTTCAATTCGGACCATCACCATCTTTCCCACATCAGAGTGGCAGCCCTTTGGAGAAATGGTCGTCAAGAAGGTAACTACAGGAAATACATGGAGAGCCAGTTAATACAGCGCCTTGGCACCTTGGGCCCACATGGGCTCAATGTCAGGGAATGATACCTCACCCCAAATCATCAGCCCTCCTCTCTCTCTTTTCTCCCCCCCCTTTTTTTTTCCCTCCCCCTCCTTTTCTTCTCCTTTCCCCCTTCCCCCCCCCCCCCCCCCCCCCCCCTTTTTTTTTTCCCCTCCCCCTTCCTTTGTTCTCTTCTTTGCTGTCCATCAACACTCCCCATTTCTACTGTGAACCATGATCACCCCTACATTCAGTATTGCCCACCACTCCCACCTCTGCCCTTTCCACCCCTTCAAACCGTGATGAACTGCGCTCAGCGACCCAAGTCAACCACCATCAACATCTCCCCACTGCTGTCATTCCCTGATGAAGTGTCTACGACACGAAACGTCAGTCATCCCCTCTCCAGGTACTCTTTTTACCATCTTTTCCCTTTATCTTTATATTTGAAACGAGTACTGCAGTCACTACTTCAATTTTTTGAGTCCTATGATCAATTAAACATGCCAGATTTATTAGATTTAAAAAAAAGAAAAAATGTTTCCCCCTCCCCACCTTCTTCTCCCCCATCCAATTTGAATATACAGTTTTCATACTTTCAAATGCTTCATGCCTTGTAATTACAACAAAACAAAAACAAAAAATCCCAGACAAGTGTTAAAATTCACATTCTATTTCGTCACAAAATTGTTGCCTAATAAATTTTGTGAATACTTATCTATGATAAAAGTGTTGACACTCAGACATTGATTTTTCTTGCCCAAAGGCTCTGGAAATAAAGAAGAAAATACAGTGAAAATAGCTCAAATTTTGTACTGATGCTTTGGTGGTGTACAGAACAGACTGTCAAAAATTCCCAAAATGCCAGAGCATTTGAATTTTTGGAAGGTTTTCATTGTCAATAATGTCAGTGATTACCTATTTTAATAACAAAATATTTTCTTTCTTTCAGTGCCTCTGTCCACATGTGTTTGTGCATGCTGTCTTTAGAGCTCTGCAAAAGGTATTCTCTCACTCATGTACCTTTTTATCCGGCGTAAGCTTCATAATTTCCATGTTCTCCATGCTGAAGCGGCGGGCACGTTCTGGCCGTCCTGGAACAACCAACCAACCAACCAATCAACACCTCCTGTGCCCCATCTCCTTCATACACCTTGCAGCCAGAAAAATTCAGAAACTGCTGACAGGTCAAAGCAGGGGAAACACAAATCTTTAATAAACAAATCATGCACATAAACCACTCTGTTACTCAAGAGCAATTTACTGTTCAGAAGTGTGCTCAAAAAGCTAATGAAACAACACTTGAAACTGAGCATGGAGAGAAGGTTTGGAGTAAGAGCCCAACTTACTGAGAGCGACATCAGCGGTGTCCATCTCTGGTTTGCTGCTGGTGTCTGTTCTGTTCAGCATAGGTTAACACAAGCACTGTCAGTAAACACACTCCGTACAGTTACAGTTACGGTGTACACAAAACAATATTTGAATTCTCAGGCAATATAAGGTGTACTCTTTAATACATGACAAACGTTAATTTCATCCTCAAATAAGGTCAAATAAAACATAAGACCAACTTATTTCACTGCGTACAAAATGTTTTCGATTGTATGCATAATATGACACATGTGCTGTGTTCACTCTCTTCACACACTGACCTGAAACATACTGTGCAAGCGTGGTGGATCAGTATGCACACTGGATTAATGCTGTCATTTTTTCCTCAGTGGATACCCCATAAACATTTTTCTCTCCTCTTCTTTTTCAGAACGTGCAATAAAATTTCTTTTTCATCTTAGGATCCTGAATGCAACTGTAATAGCCTGTTGCTAGGTATCAACCGAAAGGGTAAAACACAAACTTTGTGCTCAGTATACTGTTTAATATCTTATACTAAAAAACCAAAATGCTGATGTGACATTGAAAAAAAAAAAAGGACCAGCATGAAAATGCCATACACTCCTTGTTCTAAACTTTTGCATAACAGTTATCTGTACTTATATCACACACACACACACACACACACACACACACACACACAGAACCCAAATCTTTTATCCACAAGCTATGACCTTGTAGAAGGGAAAAAAAAAATCAGGGTTTTTTTTTTTCAGACTGTCAGCTCCATGTGCTGGAAGGGCCGATGGAAACAGTTGCCTTGCCATCACATTATGTCAGCACATCAGGGCAAAAGTTCAGGTACGCAGACTCAGACACTGAACATAATCATAGATCACGGATGAAGTACACAGTCTGGTGCCTAACTGATTCAACCAGTTCAGTTTAACAACTGTTCAGCTCTACACCACCAATCCGCTATTACCAGGTAATTGTCATTCTGTCCACACTCTACCTGTCCATATTCTGCCCTATATACTGCCTGTCAAAACTGAATCTCTACTTTATTCCTATACAGCTTATTTCAGATGCTTCCAATTTTAAGACATGCCATTTGCATGAAAGAGAGAAAACACCACAACCATGTTTCAGCCTGAACTGGCTTCTACCAAAAGCTCAAAATGGGAAGACTGGAACAATGCTGTCCAGTGCCGTTCACTTCCTACATGAATCCCCCCCCCCCCCCCCCCCCCCCCCCGTTTATTACAACAAAGAAAAACATCAAAATAGGCTACTGCCACAAAAAAAGATATAATACCTTTTCTTTTTTTTCTTTTTTTTTTTTTGCTACTACAGCCAGGACCAATTATAATATAGACAATCCCACTTCCTATTCTCCAAGTAAGAACTTAATAGCCATAATGAAAAAAGATATGAGCAAGAACAAAAAAAACTACAGACTGCCTAGAATAATGAGAGATAAATGGGCCACAGAGGCAGAGAAAAAACCCAACCCCAAATAAAAACCAACCAAAAAATCCTCAGCAATTGGTTGTAAAGGCAGACATACAGGCAGGGTCACACAGAGTGACACAAAACAGGTTTTCTTTTTAAAGAATTTCCAGAAGACAGGCAACAATATATTCCCCACGAGAGCAGGCCTGCTTAACACCAGCACATTACATGTAGGAAAGGTAGTGTACAGCCTTTTCAGGCACTGTTGTCTATGATTCTCTGATTCTTCACAAGAGAAAACAGAAGATGAACGGAGGGAGAATATGAAAGAGGGAGGATGAAGGAATGAATCCACTGCACACACACACACACAACTCACATGGGTAGCATGCCCAACATGGAGCGGAAGTCGGTCAAATTCATCTGTGCTGTCATCTGTCCGTCTCATCCCCAATCTGCAGCAGTAGCATTCCACAAGTTATGCCTTCTCTCTCCTTGACTGCACTTTCATTGCTTATGAGATCTAGCAATAAACTCTGAGCACATTCTGACAACAGTGGCCTGATCACAACACTGATAATCTTCACATAAAGTCAGACACACATATTTATGATCACTGAAAAGAGATTGGGGGGGGGGGTGGGGGGGGGGGGGGGGGGGGGGGGGGGGCGGCGGCGGCGGCACTGTGCCCTCTCTGGGGACCAAACTGGCAACATCCACATCCCAGACTGATCTGCTAACCATGAGAACCTAATGTTCTGTGATGACCAAGTAGTAAGATTCCACATGTTCCATTTGGGGCTTTGCTCCTGAATGACAACAGCCACTGACATGGAGAAGCTGACAGAATTTTGGAAATTATAGATCTCTCTTTAATCAGAGGCCTTTCAAGGATGAGAGGGAAGGAGGAGAAAAGAAAGGAGGCTGTAGGGGGGGGGGGGGGGGGAGTTAAAAAATAGTACCACCATTCCTCACTGATAACTAGAATCTCATTATAAGGTATCCTGGCGTGATTCTTTGCCTAAGACTATCCTGCCCAATACATTGGAAGGTGGGTGTTCCCCAGGCAGACCAAAGCAATCTTAGAAGAACACCAAGGAAAGGGCTGGCAACACCCCCCTCTACCTCCTGCATATGACTGAGGAAAGAGCCACAATGATTCCTGACCTGAGAGAGAGACCCCTACAATCTAGTCATGGGTGAATGACAGGGCAAGAGACGGTTTCCTATGGACTGAAAGTGAACCACAGCGGAAATTCTCCTTTACAACCTCCAGAAATCTTTTAAGCATGGCATCTGTCACACTGACCAGTTCACTTCCTTTCAATTAAATGTCTACATTCAACGCCATGCCTTTTAAATATTTCAGCTATCATCCCTTCAGCAATTACAAACATTTTGTGTGGTCAGATTCTGATGATTTCTTTATTTACATATAAAAAATTAAAAGACGTTTTCCTGCCGTGTGATATCCCACATATTTTCATGCATAATATTCATTTCATGATCACTTCACAGTCACAACCTTCTTTCAGACTAAAAATCTGCACACAAATGTTTGAATTGGTAAGAGTTGATAAGAAGGGAGTCTCTGCTGGGAGCTGAATCCAGTATAAGCAAAAACTTCTTCCAGAAAAAAAAAAACCAAACAACCAAGTCTTGAAAGAGAACCTGAAGAAAAGAGAGAGAGAAAGAAAAAAGTCTCTTAAAGGAGGTAAGTCTTTGTTCGGGGGTAAATCTAACTTAAATAAAGATCCAAACTGTTCCACAAAAACAAATCTTACAAAGGAAGGGAGTCCCTGTTGCGCAGTAAATGTAGCAAACACAAAAATGTTGTTCAAGGAAAAAAAAATGTCTTTAGTGGCAAGGACAGGCTTTCTTTGGTGATTCTACCGTTAAGACACATTTCAAGGCAACAATGATAGACAAGTCTATGCATCCTTCACCCTTATTTCAACTTGTTTCTCACCTCCTTAGATATCTCTAGATGCTTGTTGGCAAAGTCTAGAGCAGACTCATGGTTGCCAAGCGCAGAGTGAGCGTTGCCTAGTGACCAGTAGGCGCGACTCTCCCACCCGATCCCTGAGCTCTCGAGAGCGATGCGTAGGTGGCGCATGTGGTACTCGATTGCCAGTGGGTAGTCGCGGAGCAGGGTGTAGGTGTTGCCCAAGGAGTAACAGGCCTGTGCTTCCAGGGCCCTGTCTTGCAGGGATTTGGCTATAGACAGACTTTTCCTGCAACACGCAACAGCAATCTTCTTTTTTCTTTCTTCCTTGTCCACCTTATCTTTCATGCTCTCTCACAGACATTATCCTATAAAGCTCATTTCAGCTTTCCCGCACACAAACCACACCCAAGCACACTTTATACCAGTCCACAATCAAAATGGGTTTCCACAATCTTTCCACAATATGCTAACCATGTTTGATCAGTGTCTTGTAACCATATGCATAAAACCGTTTCTGATTTCAATGGCACAGAATGACTTTCAGCGAACACACACATGCACGCATGTGAAAAAAAAAAAACACACGCACCCACCCAAAAATGATGCAGACATCCAAACTCACAACATTGTAATAATCAAAAAACTGATAAGAAGGCAAATAAACAAAACAAACATTTGTACAATGAATGAACCTCTGAAAATTTGAAAGATGATACATGCACCAAGTTCCAGACAACATGACTTTTTCACCTTGCAGTATTGGTAGCAAGTCAGATGTTTTTGGTTTAAATACAAACTATTTCATGCAGATTCGTAGCAATAAGACAAAATCTGCTGAACGGTATGGCTGAGAGTTCACCCACTTGTAATGCTCTGCGGCGATTTCAAACTCTCCCAGAAAGATGTGTGCATTGCCCAAGTTGGTGTATGCCCTCCTCTCCGCTGCCTTGTCCCCAAACTCCTTGGCATGGCAAGGCGCTGTAACAAGGAAATGCAAGGAAATGCAGCACAACTTTGTGGAGGGAAAATAAAGAAAAGCAAACAAAAACTCATTACACAGGATGAAGAGAGGAAGGGGGTGGACTTACAGAGAGAGAGAGAGAGAGAGAGAGAGAGAGAGAGAGAGAGAGAGAGAGAGAGAGACACACACACACACACATATACACAAAGATTCATAGTGGCACACAATTACATGATCCAAAAAAGTACTTATTCTCAATGGCCAACTCATATTGTTAGCCTTCGAATGCTCATTTAAACTATTAACTACCAAACTGTCTATCTAACATTGCTCATTAGAAATCTGTCAACGGTTGGGGTCAGTCTATGTTCTGTTAATGTACTGGCTATTTCCGAAGCATTCAGCCTTAAGACCTGGTCTCTTGGACCCATAGCTTTGTTTCAAAAGGGTGTCATTAGCACTTCCTTTACAATAAGCTACAATTCCCCCCACCCCCCTCCCCCTTTTTTTTAAAAAAAAACTTTTTTTATCAAGTGTGACTGACAACAACAATAAATGACAAATGCTGCTGAATTGGCAGACCCAGTCAGGAGTATACAGACTACACAAACGTAAATTCAAAATTTTTATGTAAGTGAATCCAAACTTAAATGTTGTTGTCTGGAAACTTCAGTGTGTAAAAAGCAACCACAATAGTCATCAACATCAGCAATACACAGATTCATATATAAACTATATCAAGGGAATGCTGGGGGAGGGGGTGGGGGAGAGGAACAGTACCCTAGATTGTATATTGCTCTCGAAATCCAATCAAGCAGTTAAACATATTTTATGTCAAACTTGAAGAGATAATAACAGCGCTGAAAACACACTTGATCAAGATCACAATCATGTTCATACTATCTCCCAATTCCTGCAAAACTCTTTCTAGAAACCATGAGAGTGAGTGTAACAGCACATGTGTATTTACCTTTGAGCCGGCGTCTGTGCATATAATGCATGAACTTTTCTCTGTGTATTTTCCCAACTAATGCGCTCCATCTTTGTCAAATACAGTGCCATGACACAAAGAGGGCTGAGCTGCAACAACATATGTGCGTGCCAAGCAGGCATCTTATAATCATCATCATCAATACCTCATCATGAAACTGGATGGCCTGGCCGAAGTTGCCGAGGAGATAGTGTGTGTTGCCCAGGTTACCACAGGCACGACCCTGGGCTGACTTGTCCCCCAGCTCTTTCACCAGGGACAGGTTCTCTCTGCAACATGCCACTCCTGTTGACAGTGTTGTTCATTTCCCTCTCTCATCTGTTTTTGTGTGTGTGTGTGTGTGTGTGTTTATCTTTTATTTTCACTCTCTCTCAGTTCAATTCTCTCACAGTCTCTCAGTTAATTCTTTCTCTCTGGACGTTTTGTTTTTCTCTCAATCTATCTGTTTTAAACCAGTGTTCAGTCTCTTTCTGTTCAACTCCTTCTGTTGAACTCTCTGTCTCTCAATCAAAACTGTGTTGTGAGTTGATTTAAGGTGGCGACAGCCCTGAAATGGCCCTTTGTGGTCGGCAGGGCTATAAGCAACATTACCTCACCTTACCTCTCAATCAAAAAAAACTCTCCTTGTTCCAGGACGGGAGGAGGAGGGGGATGGGAGAAGGGTGGCCCAGAGAAAATCATCTGATTAGATACAACCCATGTTACAATGAAGAAATGTGAACAAGGGCTTGGCTAGAACAACTTCTGAAGACACTTTCTGGCTTGAGAAGAAAGCAAAGTAAACCTGCACAAGTAAGCCGTTATAATGCACTCACAAAATGGCCGTGGCTGACGTTATCACAAAATGGCCGTGGCTGATGTTACAACCAATTCATCTACGCTTCTGTGTAAAACAGGGGTGATGGAAGTGTTTGCCCGGCAGCCCAAAGCCAACAGAAAATGAGTCAGGCTAGCCACATTTTCCACAAGCTACCACAGACAGCAAGTTTTTTTTCCACTCCACATCAGCATGACAAACTTGCACCCACGCCCCATCCTCTGCCCTGTTAAAGACAGAGAATTCTACTCCCACGAAGACCCTCAGTGGTATCCAGTGCGATCAGAGTCCCTCCCATTCCTCTGGCCCCCACCCCCCACCACAGGCAAAGAGGGCACTCGGCATGGGCTCATTACTGATGATAGAGCGTCATCCGATCTCTTCCTGGAATTCAGGCAAGCAAGGGAATCAGTCTGCATGGCTTTTCTTCTTTACAACAACAAAAAAAAAAAAAAAAAAAAAAAGAAAGCACGGCAAAATTTCTCAGTATCAGCAGCCTATTCCCCATCTGTAACACACAAAACTTGACAAAATACAGAAGAAGAAAGAAAGAGATTTGTGACATAGGAGAAAAAATGGTTGTTTTCAAGCCACTGGGTTGACATCTGTTAAAAGGCATTTTTGGACAATTTCTCCACTTCTTTCTCTACAGACTGCAGACTCTAAAGATTCTCACAGGTTCTGCAATAACAGCAAAATTTGAAAGGTTGTGTGTGTGTGTGTGTGTGTGTGTGTGTGTGTGTGTATGTGTGTGTGTGTGTGTGTGTGTGTGTGTGTGTGTGTGTGTGTGTGTGTGTGTGTGTGTGTGTGTGTGTGCGCGTACGCGCGTGTGTGAATATGTACGTGTGTGTGTGTGTGAGAATGTCCTAATGTTAGCTTTTGGTAAGATGTGTTTCAGATTTGACTTCAAGCCTTTTCTGTGTGCAGGCCCAGTTGGTTACTCAAAAAAAAAAAAAGTGCTCTTCAACATTCCTGTCAAATGCAGACAACACATTCAGGCAAATTCAGATTATTTTTGGCCCTCCACACACATAAATGCACATCCAGTCAAATACACCTCTTTCATCCCCCCCACACAGCAACTAGCTGTCTAGCCTTCTCAGCTGCCATAGTTTGGATCAAAGACTGGGGGGCTGCTCGACTCAAACTGGCCATACAGCTACAGAGGTATAATATTTCTATAAGATTAATCTGTCCAGACTTCTTATTCTCTCACTTTTTTTTCCCCTTAAAAATTGAGATAGAATGCAAACAGATTTGACAGTGTCACAATTAATACATTTTTTTTTTACAACCATTTCAATGCATAATGCTTTGGTATTTTAACTTTTGAAGTTATTTGATATGATTGTACACACAATGATTTCATCTAAAAATTGCCTGGTTGTGTGATGCTGTTTTAATGGCATATGATGTTAAAAAAGAAAAAGTGAAAAAAAAGGAAACCTCAACAAATCATTTAAAATGTGCCTACTCAAAGAAGCACACTATACAGCAGCCACAATATACTCTCCCTGCACTTATTATTTTTCAACAAAAAGCAAGACTTAAATGTGCAAGATTCAAACCAAGATTGACGCCCTTCTTCTGTCCAGTGCAGAAGTCTATGTGCATTCGCATATGCTTGACCAGAGATCAGGCACTGGATGGGAAGGGCAATGGGCTGACTAATAATCTTTCAGATGAGACAATCCAGAGACTCCTGTGCATTTTGTTTCACCCCTTTCAGAGCTGTCACCATGTACCACACAAAACACAGAAACAGGAGGAGACAAATCCAGGACAAACAAATAAGCAACAACAACAAAAAAATTATGCTCTGTACTCCCCCCTCCTCCAAAAAATAACAAGACCCCCCCCCCCCCCCCCCCACACACACAAACAAACAGACATAATTTACAAACTGTTATACACATCAATTCATACCAGAACAACAAAAGTCAACTGACAACAGACACCCTCAAGACTTGGCTGTTCTGAGGGGCACAAACCACTCTGTATAATTAATCATCATCTATTAAAAAAAAAAAAAAAAAAAAAAAAAAAAAAAGCGGAAAAAAAAAGAGAAGAAAAACACAATCATGACTGTGCTACAAAAACCACATAAAAAAAAAACCCATACTGGAAAATACTGTAAATAAGAGCCTGCAGAATGGACAGCTAGAGCTCATTCTGAATGGTTCTTACAGTCTTACTACCTGGTTGCCAGATTACAACAACCAAAAATGCTGGCATCTTGTAAACTGTAACAAGAAAAAAAAGGACTACAGATTTTCCAGAACAAAAGACAAGCAAACTGCCCATAAAGAGAGAAAACCATTGAACAAGAGTAAAGGAGGGATTGTTTAACATTTAAGAAAAAGCGAAAAGAAAAGTCAAGAGTCAGACAGAGTGAGTGACAGAAAAGAACGACCAGCACAAAATGTCCAGGAGGCATTACGATGCAAACTGAAAGCCTGCAAAGCGGCCCCACAAGGAGGTTCTGTGTGCAGCGCACATTCAGCACAAATACACAAACCCAAACTCAGAAGATCCCAGAGGGGTCTGGGTGGAAAAAGCATACACTGGGCAAGGTTCAAAGGGCCTTGATGGTGATGGCCCGCTTTGATCAAGCCGGTTGTGCTTCTTTTTTCCTCTGTGAGGAACTTAATCCAAGCTCATAAAACCCAGTCAAGGGACAGCACTGTGCATGAACTGCTGTCCCTTCAGGGTCACAAGCTCATTTTTTTCACTGTCATTGTCAATGTAAAGAAGAAGAAGGTTTTTTCCCTTCTTGCTTTGCTCTGGTTGAAAAAGAGCATCTACAGGCTTGCACATGGTTTTCATACCCCTGCACAAATGTACAATTCTGCAGACAAAAAAAAAAAAAAAAAAAGCACATGGGGCAAAACAAATAGACAAAAAAGTGCAAGGCACTGTAACACATATAAGTTGACACTTTCCCTGAGGGCAGCGGTCTGAACCAAACGTCTGCTGAGATAAGGATGTTTTACAATGCAATACAAAAATGGGCGTTACATGGAAGAAGAGTGCACAGTGCACTTACTGGTAGAACTGGGCAGCTTTCTGTAGACACTCTTTGACCTGAGGGGGGAACTCCCCTGGGTCCTGGTTGCCCGTGCGGCCCATCTGCTTGCCCTTGGTGTGCAAACATTGCCCAGGTTGTACAGCGCCCTCGCCTCCCCCACCTGCCAACACACACCATAACGTTCACAACAAAAACAATACCATTAATTAAACACATGGAAGATGATTCCTGGTATATTGCTGATTTCTTTTCTTTCTTTCCGGTGCATTTTCATTTCCAGAAAGGAACTCTCCCTCAGAGTCTTACGCATTAATTAAACAGAAAAACACACACACACACACACACACACACACACACACACACACACAGAAGAGTGAAAAAACCAAGTGTCCATGCCATCCCACTCACAAACCAAAGAGTGTCACCAGCTCCCCTTCATTCTTACTTGCATGCCATCAACTTTTGTGTGTACTTTTCAAGAGCATTCTGTTAGTTTTGGACCTGATTCAGACCTTACAACTTGAAATTACAGAATTTAATGTGCCATGGTTTCAAATTTAAGTTTCATTCATTTCATTAATAAATGTCACTAAATATCAGGACCAACACTGCAGATGTCTAAAAGTCTTGGGCCCAGTAAATGCTGATATAAAATAAATGTATCACCATCACAGGAAATACTAGGCACAGCCCTGTTAAGTAGTCTTAGACTACAGTGGACTTAAAAGTGACACTGTTATCGTTCTTCTCATCCTCAATGATCATTAAAAAGTTTTAGTTTTCACTGCCATTACTATTTTTCTCTCAGAATGACCCGTTTCTTATTTCTCAGTTCAAACTAGCGGGGAGTTTGTGTATGACAGTCTACAGTGTCAACAAGTGGGGACTGGCTGGATGGAGTGGTCACCGTCTTCCTCCAGCAGGGAACATCAGTGATGCTGGCTCCATGCGTGAGTAATTATTGCCCTGAGTCCTGGGGCTTACTAGTCTTAGTCCACTGTCTGCTGGATGAGAACAGGCACCACTGAGCACAGCCAGAGCGACTCTGCAGCAGCACATGGCTTCCTCTGCTGGTTTGTTTCATGACCACTTCATCTCTCTCTGGACATGCAGTGCTGAGGCAATAAGCATGATGGTTCTGTATATGCACGGAACTGAAAAGAGCAGTGTAGAAGTAATGCTCTTGGTAGGGCAAGGCACATGAAAATGAAACGACAACACACAAAAAGATCAAATGAAATCATCAAGCAGCCAAAAATACAACTAAACGTTACAACCTGCATACTCTGGTTCAAGATTTGAATACTTCAGGAATAAAACCAGCTACCGTTCAGCGTAAACATAGTAGAATGACTAAGTACATATTTTCCTAAATCACTCCAATCAGATCTATTTGTTTACAGCAGATCTGTTCTCTGACTACTGTACTTCATCTCCCATTAGCTAGAGTCTGACAGCCTGATGTACATATCAAGAAGTGTAACATGATCAAGTCTAAAAAAAATTTACAAAAAAAAAAAAAAAAATCCAGCCTAAACATGCAGTAACATACACACAACACATCTACACTGACCATCACCCAATCGATACATTTCATCAAAGAATCTTTTTCCCCGACTTCTCACCCACGCTCCCCTCTATTCTCTCTCACACAACAACAGATCAATATGAACCAGTCTTTCTCTCCCTCTCACTGAATGAAGCCACAAAACAAAGTGGGAAAGGCATTGTCTTAAAAGCTGCCTTGAGTGATTTCAACAGCAGCCTGATCCTCCATGTAAAAAATGATCTGATGCTCCGCCTTTGGGCACCATTTACGCCATGCGCCCACTCAGCACTTTGAGCAAATCCGCGCTTTCAGGTTTGCTTTTTATCTTTTTTCTTTTCCAAATTTAGGGGATCAAAGCATCACCTTCTTTCGCGTCCTCTTTTAGATCATTTTGTTAGGACTTCCTCTCTTTCACATTTTCATCTTTATACTAATTTGTTAAAAGTGCAGAAAGAAGATTATTCAGGAACACCACCCATCCCCCCCCCCCCCCCCAACACTCACATATATATGCACACCCTTCCCTTTTCTCTTCACCCTTCTGGAGATTTAACATTGTGGATTCATGCTTTGTCTGCAATCTTAACCCGATACATTCATCTCTGTCATAAATTCTTCCCTCGTATGGAGTTAAGCATTTTGATATTCAACAACTTTGACATCAGTTTTTTTTCTTAAAAAAAAAAAAAAAGTGAATCAAGCTGGTACAAAACAATTTTAATGAAACTTCACACACATACATATATACACAGAAATGTGGTCTGTGTTTAGATATCAGCACATGTATGGCACACAAAGAGGGAAGTGACTGATATTTAGGTAAAGACATATACATGGTTCATACACAGGTATATGGCTGCTGTACCGATACAGACACATAAATGATACACACAAACTAAGGGAAGTGACTGGTGTGTTGATATAGACATGTATGATACACACAAAGAGAAGTGACTGGTGTGTTGATATAGACACATGTATGATATACACACCAAGAGATAAGACTGGTGTGTTGATACAGACACATGTGTGGTAGTTATAGAGGGATGTGACTGGCGTATTGATACTGACAAGTGTGACACATACAAAGAGAAGTGACTGGTGTGCTGATACAGACATATGTATGGTAGTTATAGAGGGATGTGACTGGCGTATTGATACTGACAAGTGTGATACATACAAAGAGAAGTGACTGGTGTGCTGATACAGACACATGTATGGTAGTTATAGAGAGGGATGTGACTGGCGTATTGATACTGACGCATGTATGATACACACAAAGAGAAGTGACTGGTGTGCTGATACAGACACATGTATGGTAGTTATAGAGGGATGTGACTGGCGTATTGATACTGACAAGTGTGATACATACAAAGAGAAGTGACTGGTGTGGTGTACAGACACATGTATGGTAGTTATAGAGGGATGTGACTGGCGTATTGATACTGACAAGTGTGATACATACAAAGAGAAGTGACTGGTGTGGTGATACAGACACATGTATGGTAGTTATAGAGGGATGTGACTGGCGTATTGATACTGACAAGTGTGATACATACAAAGGGAAGTGACTGGTGTGTGATATATAGACACATGTATGATACACACCAAGAGATAAGACTGGTGTGCTGATACAGACACATGTGTGGTAGTTATCGAGGGATGTGACTGGCGTATTGATACTGACGCATGTATGATACACACAAAGAGAAGTGACTGGTGTGCTGATACAGACACATGTATGGTAGTTATCGAGGGATGTGACTGGCGTATTGATACTGACAAGTGTGATACATACAAAGGGAAGTGACTGGTGTGATGATAGACACATGTATGCTACACACGAAGAGATGTACTGATAGAGATGCAGGTACAATACACACAAAGGGAAGTGGCAGGTGTGATGATACTGACAAATGTATTATATTCATAGTGGGAAACAAAGGCATGGTACTCATAAAGGGATGTACTGATACAGTAGTAATATAAACACATGCAGGTCCACACACTCTGAGATGTGACACTGATAAGTGTGTTTAATACAAACATATATAATAAACAAGGATGTAGCTAGCTTTAGACACACACGTTTTACACTTCAATTCTCTTTCTCACATGTATGTGTGCTGTGTGTGTGTGTGTGTGTGTGTGTGTGTGTGTGTGTGTGTGTGTGTGTGTGTGTATGTGTGTGTGTGTGTGTGTGTGAAAGAAAGAGAGAAAGAATGCAAGAGCGTGATAGTGTGAAAAGAGAGAGAGAGAGAGAGAGAGAGAGAGAGAGAGAGAGAGAGAGAGAGAGAGAGAGAGAGAGAGAACAAGTCTGAGGATATATCAAGGGTATAGGTAGTTTTTAGTTTTATCCGGCAAAAAAACTGGATGGAGGTGTAAATTTTCCCTCACCTGATCTTTTACCCACAACTGATCTAAAGCTCTCTGCAGTATCGTGTGTGCGATTATCAAGTAATAATAAAGTGCTTGCAATCGCAGCAAAGGACTAGACCAACAACATGAACACAGGCTAGCAGGAGCAGAACTAACGTCATTGTGAAGAACTTTACAAATTACACTCAAGGTAGCCGTGTCATTCTGCTGGAAAATGGTGATGCGTTTCTGCTTTCCTTTTACCACACAGTTGCAGACTTTACTCATGATGTATCATAGGAACCACAGGCCTACTGACTCTGGGGAATACAGTGTAAGCTAACTTCACGGCAATTAAATTTCATGAACACCTCCATCAGCAGCCTACCTACATCTGAATGTCATTAACCGCCACTTTGGCCTGGCATCACAGCTCTTGGCACCTGACCTGACCTTGCTCCCCCCCCCCCCCCCCCAACCCTCCCCCTCTGAATACAGAATATCATCTGTCATCCAAACCAATGGCCTTGATGATTTTCCATCAAGCTTATCCTTTAACAATGGAGAACTGTCTGTTTTCGGAATGTGCATGTGCGCGTACTTGGAGAGCACATGTATACATGCTGCGAGTGTGAAAACAGGGCAATCTAGTGTATTCAAGGAGAAGATAGATGTCAGGAGCAACTGTATGACAAACACCATCTGGGCTGGGCATTCACTGGAACCTTTTCTGGTGTAAAAATGATATAAAAAAAAAAAAAAAAAAAAAAAAAAAAAAAAAAAAAAAAAAAAAAAAAAAAAAAAAGCCAGTTTCTTGACTGCCGCTGGCAAGAAGATGCGGAAGGCTGATCTGATCATTTTCCTCTTCAAAAACTTTTTCTTTTGTTTTTCTTTCTTTCTTTTTTTTTTTTTCCTAATCTCCACTAACACTCCCCCAAATCCCCCACCTCATCCCCTAAAACAGAGAAGTTCCGGAGAGTTCCAGTGGCCAAAAAAATTTGCTTTGGGGGCTACAATAAAAAGGACGGGAGAGGTACAGGATGGGAGAGGTGAAAGAAAACAAGACACACTTCATCAAATCGCCTCCCTCCTCAACTCAAAAGTCCCTCCCCCCTCCTCCACTCTGGAGACGCCCCAGTTGCAAGAGCTGCCGTCAAAGAAGGTATTGGGCTGTGGATAATCTCATCATCCGGGGCTTTGGACAATTGCAGCACAGATGATTACATTTACACGCTATGGTTCTCCTCCTCCACACAGCAAAGTCTGAAAGCCTTCCCCAGTTCCACTGCCTTTCGCTGGCATTGCCACACAGGGGATGTGAAAGCTTAGGAATGCACAAATCATCTCATTATTTCACAAAACCTTTTTTTTTTTTTTTTTTTTTTTTTAAAAGATTTTCACTACCATTATCATTGCTCTTAATAACTTAGAAATTCTGTTGGAAATAGGTCCCCCCCCCCCCAAAAAAAACCCCAAAGTATTCCTCCAAACGTGAAGAAGAACTCACTTGAAGGAACCTGAAACTATGAGAGATGAAAACCTTATCCTTATGTCAGTATTACTAACCACAGAAAATAACCACAACAGGTACAAAGGAATTTTATCCTCCGTTTTAAATCAGATTCTTACATGACTTGATGGAATGACTATGGTTGCAACATGCTCTCGAGCAACTGAAGAGGATTCCAATGTGACCACTGACTGTCATGAGCGACTAAAGAAAGTACCAACATGACTTGAATGGCTGAAGATGGTTCTATCATGACTTGAATAACTGAAGAAGGTTCTAAGCCAACATAAGCAACTGAAGAAGGTTTGAACATGAAGTCTGAAGAAGGTTCCACTGTGCCTTGACTGGGAGGAAAAGGTTGACCTGTATGACTGAAAAGGGGTTCCCCTATGACCCGAGAGACAGAAAAGAGTCCTAACGTGGTTATCTGGCATACAGGGTACATTTTTACAAACATTTTCTTTCCCTTACCAACCTGACAACCAACCACTTTGCGGTCATCACAGACAAGTTTGCTGCAGCAAATTTTGACTGATGATAAGTCTCATGGAAGGTTTCTTGTCGAGTGATCTTTTTACTGGGTAAGCCATTTATTAACTTCTGTTTTAGACCTTTATGAAGGATTGCTGAATAACAGAATGTGATGCACTGAAAAAGAAAAACAAAGATCAGGAATGATACGGATGCTTTCTTGCACTTCTGTGTTGTAAAAAGACATCCATTTTTTTTTTTGTTTCACCATTCAGTAGCGTACTTAATTAACACTTTATTTTTTGTTTGTCAGCAATAGCATTAGGTACATCAATAATTAAATACGAAATACTGAATATCATTTAGGACTGTAGTATTGAATGACTATACTGGCTCACAACACTCCCCCCTCCCACACACATACACTAAACATATAACAAACCATTGCTTGAAAATGAATACAACATTCTGTTTGTTTCTACAACATTCTATTTGTTTCAAACAAGGAATGCAAAAGAAACAAGTGGCTTTCGAGCAAAATCTTTCTGAAGATGTAACCAACAAAGTCTCAGCAAGTCTTTTCGGCGGCAGTGTCTTGCGGTACAGTGCAGCAGCACTGGCTGTTCAGGGCACTGGAGTGTCTTTGGATAATCACTGAATTAGTACCAAAAGGTTTCATGCAATTCAATACCATTGTGTACACAACCAACAATCATGAAGTAACTGACTTTATTATCTGCTTTCCATTGAACAGTTTTAAAAAGAAATAAAAAGGTAATCTAAAGAAAAAAAAAAGAATGAGGACATGAACACCACAGGTCATCTCTAACACCTTAACCCTGCTCTTCCTCACTTAGGAAAGAGCTGTGGCAATCCTGAGTGACTCAGTGACCACTGTGGAGTTTCTGACAGAGAACTTCAACGACAGGCAGGAAAATGATGATCACACAATCCCCAGCAAAGATTCACTAACCATCCCCATCCCACCCAGTCCCCTGCCATATCCATCATCACACTCCGCAGGATGTGTTCTTCTCCAAATATCTGACATCTTCAGTCCTTCAGACATGTAAGCCTATTCCTTTCCATATGACCTGAACATCTCCAAACAATGAAATGATCATGGAATCAGGGGGCAAAACTGGGACATCAATGTGACAAACCAAAAATGACACACTCAGATCGGAGCACCCAAAATTGCTGCTGGAGCATTTCTCATCAAAGATACTTAAAAAAAAAAAAAGTTTTCCAGTGACCTCGAAACTTCTTCAGGCTTGGACTGTGTCTTTTCTGAAAGTTGAAGGCTGTGACTTTGATGATTTCCATTTGAGCATGATTAGAGTAACAAATGCATGACAATGCTGAAAATTGCAGTGGCTGGTCCCTGTGCGTGCATGCGTGTGTGTGTGTGTGGATGGGGGGAGGGGGGGGGGTGGACAGTATCTCTCACCATGACTGAACGTGGCAGAGAAACTGGCTTCCAATTTAACTGTGAATACACTACACATGGGCACATGCCCCACTGTTATTATTTGAAAGTGTGAAGAAAGAATTTTGTGTATGTGTGTGTGTACAGAACAGTCCCAAAGTGTTTGAGTCACGCTGATTCATTTCCATGACATCTCTATCAGTATAGTATCACCCTTGCTCCCCCAACCTGTATGAGAGAGAGAGAGAGAGAGAGAGAGAGAGAGAGAGAGAGAGGGAGAGATAGAGAGGGGGTGGGAATATATTTATGGGTTGCACAGATCTGCCACTCGCATTTCCATGGAATTACCTACACCCCCTCCCCACTACCAAAGTATACAGAAAGAGGGGGGGGGGGGGGGGGGGGGGGAGGGAGAGAAGCTCGGGAAGGGATGGAGAGAAAGAAAGAGAGAGAGAAAGAGAGAAGCGGGGAAGGAAGGGAAGGGAGTGAGTTGGAGGGAAGAGAGAGAATGGAGGATGAGGGGTGCAGGTTAGGGAATGTGTGATGAGAGGAAGCAAGGCCAGGCGTGAAACCTGTCAAGACAGGTGCCATTTTTTTTTTTCCAAGGCATGGCGTCAAAATTGAAATGAAGGGCAAAATGCATGCTAACATCGTTTCACGTTCCTCGCCATCTCGTTATCCCTTGCCTTCCCCGTTGTTGGAAATGCTTCAAGGCTGTGTCGTCGATTTCCTTAATGGAGGAGAAGACAGAAACGGTGCATTTTTTGCTAAAGACAGCCTTTAAAGCGATTTAAACTGCCTCTGGATTACAGTGTGGGGTTTAAAAAAAAAAAAAAAAAAAAAAAAAAAAAATCACTGTGGATTATATTATCCCATGCTGAAATTTCTCGGCATTTGGTTTTAACCACAGACCTTTTAAAAATGCCACTACATCTTGAATACATTGTAAGCTTTTTATCGTTCTACGGCATCCGCATTATGGACTTTTAAAATGTTCACTCTCTCTCTGGATTATATTAAGGGATTTTTTTTCCTCCAAATGCATCGGGATTACATCATTGGCTTTTTACATCCTCCAACGTGGTTATGTTTTCACCTGCACGAAGGAAAAGATATGGTTCCGTTTAAACCAAACTTGGTCAAAACATGGAATGTGACTCAAGGATGAAATCCGTAACATTTTGGTGTGGATCTGGACCAACTGGCAGATCCAGGATCCTTCATCCAGCAAGTTTACCACTTTTTTCCTTTTTCTTTCTTTTTTTAATTTTGCGTCAAACTGCTGAACTGATTGTGATGAAACTGATGGAAAGATGGAATATGACCTAAGGATACACCTATTAAATTTTGGTGTAGATCTGTGGATGGATCCAGATCAAATAGTAAGATCCAGGTTCTGCTCTTATCATTGATAAGGCTCTCGCAAATTTTCTATCATATGTAAACACACTGAAATCGCTGTTTGCGAACTGAAATCTATGACATAATACATTTTCACAGAATATCCAGACTTAAATACACAGGAAACAATTTTCAGTCTGTGACACTTATTGCCTTTCCTGATGGGAAAAAAAAAACCCCACAATCTTTTCACTCCAGAACAAATTTGAGGGCAGTTCGAAGATTTGTTTTATCATGGCACAGTTTGTAATTCTCAGAAGTACCCTTCAGTTAAAAGTATTTCATGGGATCTGGATTGCATTATTAGCCCCCCCCCCCCCCCCTTCTTTCTTTTTTTCTTAAAGCTGCTTCTGGAGTATATGTAACAGACTTTATTTACTGCATCTGATCATACATTTCTTTTTCTCAAACTACTGATATGAACTCTTCATTTTTTGTTTGTTTTTTGTGTGCTGTGTCTGCAAAACACTGCAGGCTTCATTTGCCTGCATCTGAATTATTACTATGGTCTTCATTCTATACACTCTTACTGCACCTAGATTGTACTGAAAACACTCTTTTTTATTCATGATGAGGATTACATTGTACTTTCTAAAAACATTAAAGGATACTAGATTGTACTGAAAACACTCTTTTTAATTTCATGACAATTACATTGTACTTTCTAAAATGATTAAAGGATAACGAAAAAGGAGGAAAGAATAACCAAAAAGGATTACCAAGGTTAAACATCCTGTGATTTGCTGGACAAAGTTCTGTTCTGTTCACAAACATTTCTATGAGAAATTTGGCTGCTCTCTCTCACCGGGGGTGAAAGTGTTGCCCGAGTAAGGTGCCCGCCACTTAAAAAAAAAAAAAACAATAAAAAAAAAAAAACCACACCCACAATCTTGTTTGCTAATCAAAGTGGATTTTTCAACAAAATCTGAGTGACAACTTCCTTACTACTGATGTGCACAGTTTTTCATCTGTTAAGTGTATGCTGCTCGATGTTAAGTTAAAAAAAAATTTCAACAACTTTAACATCAAGCAGGAGCTTATCAACACCATCTAGCCACTGTATTCCACAGAGACCACTGCTGTGCTCAATCAGGGTGCTACTGGGGGATGGTTCCATACTTCGGTTGGATCTGTCAGTGCTGCCTTCTACCCCCACATTTCAGTATATTCTTGGAACACATCAAGACTGACACACTTGAAGACCATGTCAGCACCGGAGGAAGAACCATCACAAACTTTCAGTTTTCAGATGGCATCAACGGTCAGGCGAGCTGAGAACACTTCTCCAGATTTACTGAATGACTGGATGAAACATGAACAAGATACGGCATGGAAATCGGCGCCAAAAGACCAAGTTGATGGCCAGCCACAACACCACCATCAAACGCCGTCCACACAGTCAGAAACTAGAATTCACTTAACTTAAACTCACTATGTGCAAGCAAAAAGATGAAACTGAGTTAAAACAACTCAACAGGAGAGATAAAGAGAGGGTAAATCACCACTGCTGAACAATTCTTTTTCATATATATAAAAATATATATATATATATATATGAAAAAATATTTTTTTCCCAATGGATCTGTTGCGAAAAAAAAGAGGGGGAAATCAGTTACAATGAGAGCACTTGGGTGTGCACAACAATGCATTCATCAATAGAATGAGATAAGATCCTTGGTACAATGTTCTGAATCTGATTCATATGTAAGCTTGGCTTTCTCCTCAACACTGGACCTTCAGTGCTGGGTGTTGGAGATAACTGTTTAGTTGTCTTCATACACCTATGTACTCTTAAGGCAACAAAAGACCTTCCTCACTGATGCTCAACAGGACAATAAGACAGAACAACCTGGAAATTACACAGAAACCTATCCTGACGAAACTGTGATTCCATTTCAATACAAACTAGAAGGGCTCTGTGACAGCACAAATCAGCCATACCAAGTTCTCTTTCTGTCCAGGGAACTAACAGAAAGTATAGACTAAAGGAGTTGCTCTTCACATATATTGTAGTTACAGAATACAGAAAACATTAAGTGTGAACATTAGCAGCGTTACGAAGTTCTGAATATTCTGCTAAAACACATAATTTCTTAGACAGTTATCATCAACAAACAGTAACTTTCCAATGTTCATGATCAGAAATCAACATATAACAGGTCTGAAAATGATCCTAGGTCCCCGTTTTGATCCAAGTTTGCCTCAAAATTAATGACTAGTTCTTCCTTGGGCTACACTCCACATTCCTGCCAAGGTTTATGAAAATCAGTTCAACAGTGTTCATGCCATTGTACTGAGAGACAAAAACACACAGATGATGGTGAAAACAGCATCCCCCGCGGCAGATGCACAAAACAACACAGCACACACAGAGACACACACTCACCCCTGTCGTTCAGCTCCCTGGAGATCTCCAGGTGTCTCATGCAGCAGACAATGGCCTCGTCAAATTTCCCAATGACCTTTAGTGTGTTGCCTAGGTTGCCACTGGCCTTGCCTCGCCCACACGATCCTGGCAAGTTCTGACCAAGGAACAAAGATAAGATAAGATAAGATAAAGAATGTCGCTTATAGCCCAGCCAACCGCAAAGGGCCACATCAGGGTTGTCACCACGTTAAAATCAACTCACAAGTAAGGAACAAAGAGCATTGCGTTTCAGGAATATGAAGATGCTGACCTGGGTTTGAACAGTGTTCAGCACCGAGAACTGTGAGTTCCTCAGATGCTTGAGTGCATGTAAATACTGCAGTTGTTATGTAACAGTCTGAATATGATGAGCTTGACTACACAGATACATGGGTTTAATTCTAAACTGAAAGCATGTATTTTGCATTCTTGGTGATCTGTCTTTCTCTTTGTGAGAGGGGAAAAAAAAAGAGCAAATACCTATCTCTTTTCCCTCATCAAAAATATGCAGACACATGCGCGCATGTGTGTGTGTGTGCATGTATATGTGTGAGTGTGCATGTGCCTGCCTGCCTGAGTGTGCATGTTGTGCACTTATTAAGTGTGCTTATGTTAGCGTGTGTGTGTGTGTGTGTTGAGCCTGTGTTAGTGTGTGTGCATGTGCACCCACAAGTGCATGGATATACTGATGCATGCATACAAATATGCCCGCACACTCATTATCTAAAGCCTTTCCACAAACCTTAATTAGTAGACCGTACATTCCCTTAAGTACGTATCTCTTGTGTACTGAATATTTTTTCTACTTAAAGAACGACCATGTTCTGTTAAAATTCATATCATCATCATGAATCATTAATTTTGCTCACTGTCCAAGTCCTATCCCACCAATCAAATCCTTTTCACACAATCATGAACATCCACCACCTCCTCCTCAAGGCTTACCTTGCTAAATTGAGGTCATGTTTGTGATACTCCAAAGCCTTGGCGTAGTCTTGCAGATAGAAGTAGGCGTTTCCCAGCTGACTGTAGATGGCGCCCAAAGTCTTGAGGTCATCTGTCCCAGCCTGCACGGCAGCCTCGAAGAACTGGACCCCTGCTCGGCAGTCGCCCGCCTTGCAGAGCCGCTCCCCTTGAAGCGCCAGCTCCATACAAGTGCAGGACATGGTCTGCCACACACACACACACCATGCGGCAAATGATTGAACAGCACACAAAGAAAGTCTGTTCTTTTTCCTCCTGGTGCTCTCCTGACAGCTGAAATTGGTGTAGTGTAGACTTAAAGCCAAACTTTTACTGTGTCATTGCTTCACCTCAGTACACATAACCAGCCCCCACGTTCAACAGAACCCAGACAGGTTAGTCGTTACTAAATAATCTGGTCTATCCAACCCCATCACATGATGGATGCAACAATCTCTCACTGACGAGTATACATGGTGTTGCACTGAAAAATTCAGGAATTTCAGCATATCAAACACAACACAGGCAGCAGCTGCAGAGAGAGATCAAGCAAACACACAGGAAGACCCTACCTACTACATAATATGCAATATTCTCTCACTCCCACACACTCACTCTCCCATATAATCTGGATGCACACACACACACACACACACATTGTTGGGACCTCAAACTCTGCTGAACAATTACAAGACAAACAAGATAATAAAAAAAAAGAAACAACAAAATAAACTCACTATATGCAAGTAAAAAGTTGAAACTGAGTCACCACAACTCAGCAAGAGAAGAAAACAGACGTAAAATCATCACGGCTGTACAGATATTAAACAATGCTAAGTACATTACAAAAAACAACAACAACAAACAAACAAAAACAATAAGTCATTGTCTAGTATCTATGAAAAAAAAAAAAAAAAAGATATACAATCCAATCTGAAGATGGATGCGATACATCCTGAACACTTGAAATACACTGAAGACACTCCAGTCACCAGGCATGCACCAAAGTCCACAAGAGAAGAGGCGAGAGACAGAAAACAATTCATCCCGCCGTGGTTATTTCTGGCCGTCACACCCAAACAACAAGGTTTATTGACTGACATCATGCTGTGTGACACTGATGGACCGAACGAGGGCATCTTTCCTGATATCTGAAAATGACCGACCTTTTTAAGAAAGCACTCTTTCCGTGCACCACTTGCCTTGTCCAAGTCACTTCCTGAGACATAACTGCCCAAGTGGGTAAAACAGTTTCATTTCTGGAGGCAAGGGTTCAAGCCCCCTTGAAACGGCCAAAGTAGATCTGAGTAGATCAATCCCCTCCGGTGCTTTCTAGTAAGACTTAAAACCATAATCTGGTACATAAACTCATACATCTATAATCTGATATGTAAACTCATACATCTATTTGAAAAGCTAAATAGCCTTGAATGCTTTGTTAACGAGTTGGACATCATGTGCTGGTGTGAGACAAGAAAAGAAATCACCCCCATCCAAAGTAAAAATAACAGCCAAACAAGAAAATTTGCACATATGCAAACACACACACCAACACATGTGTCTACATATTTTTCAGACATCCTACCCTACGATGGAATGTGGATAGTTTTCTTGAAGGGATAAAAAAAAAGACATGCAAAATCCCATCAGTGTTCAGCCTCTGAGTTCTAGCCAAATAATGAAGAAGAGACAAGCCATCATGTTTTCTCCAGAATCATGTTGGTCTATCTTGCATTAAAACCAGTTTGCACACTTTAACTTCTCACAGAAAAACCAGTAAATCCAGTTAAGTTTTCACATGCTTTGAGTGTCGTTATGTAGATGTTCACATTCATTCACGCTTTTCCTGTCCACTGTTTTCAATGCTTTAGACTGTGTTATTTCCCAGTTTGAACATGGACATATCTTGTAAAACCAACAAACCCCGATAACAGAACATGACTCCTGAAGGCAATTCCATGCAGCTTATAACTAGCGCAGACTGCCTGCCAATACTGTTGTGCTGACAGTCAGTCTGTAATGATTTCCTCCTCTCATTCCAGAGCGCTCATCTGCTCGCTTCCCTTTTCCGCCTGTCCATTCTGGGCCAGCCTCCTCCCAGAAACATCGCGGAGCCTAAGCTCTGGGACTGATCTCATTCTGAGCTCATCACGTGATGCACTGCAGGGCATGGCAATCACCTCACGAAAGAATCATGCTTAAGCTTCAGTCTGGTCTGTTGGGGAGATTCTTGGAGGTCAATACACTTGACGGCTTTGCTCTCTCAGTTCCTGTATGCATGCATTTGTGTGTAGGCAGAGTGGGGAGATGGGAGTGGGTCAACTGGTGGTGCCTGAAGTGTAGGGGAATGCATGTGGCGTTGCAGGTGGGGTAGCTGCTCTCTCTACACCTGTCAAACAACAATTTTCTTTGCATGCAGCTTCACGTTTTATTATGTCAACATCATCTACTATCATAACCAAAAAAAAAGGAAAAAAAAAAAATCCAGCTTGTGGTATAATGGTTACATTCATGTACTGCAAAGCCACAACACTGGAGCAATACATATGGCTGCATACAAAGAACAAAACAGAGAGAGAGAGAGAGAGAGAGAGAGAGAGAGAGAGAGAGGGCCAGTGACAGAGTCTACAAAACTTTAATTCCATCATGAGCAGGCCAACCAGCCAGTCACTATACATTACTGTATTTTAGCTAGTCTTGGGTAGTGGCCACACATTCTCAGTAGTCATTCTCATGGTCCACCAATAACAATCACCACCAGCTAGCATTTCCCCTTTTTCTTCCACTGCACAAAGGAATTGTTCAGTCAGTGTGTCATCACAACAGCTGCCAGCAATTTCGGCGCCCAGAGAATACAGAAAAAAAAAAACCCCTGAAATCTAAACCCAATAATCCCCAAACTTAAAAAAAGAAAGAGAATCAGTCAAGTGGTCAAGTTTGAATAACTGAGCAATATCACTGGCCCATGCTATCAACTGACTTGTGTGTGGGGAAGGGACATTGCAAACCTTGCATCAGGCAGTACACTACTCTTTTTTTTTCCTAAAAGACTGGTTCACTCAAAAAAGAGTAGGTCACCAGCGCGCATGTTAAAAAGTAAAATGAAATAAAATAAAGTGCGACTCAGCCTGTTGGCCCCTGGAGCGAAATTTGGCAACAAGGGGTCGCACATGATATTCAAAAAAGTTAAAAGCAATGACCAGATTCCGGCCCAGGTAACCATAAAATATCTGGGCAAGTTAAAATACAAAAATCAGTCAATATGCAGATCTCAAGACTGTCGTATCAATTTGATTTTTAAATGACACTGCATTTGTGGCAATCTTGATGGCACCCGGCAGTGAGTTCCCACAGCCGTACAGAACTAGGATAAAATGAATGCAAGTGGCTGTCAATATTTGATGCAGGTACGGCATAAGATTGACCGCCACTCCTGGTGCTACTTTTATTAAATACTAGTTGTTCCATTGGGATATCAATTAGTTTAGCTCTGTCTTTGAAGATATTACGTTTAATAAAAGCTCTTCTCTCTTCTAAGGTTTTCCATTCTAATTTTTCCTCATGTCTTCCTAGTATCCCCTTCTCTCTGATATATGGTTCCCTGTTACGAACCATGCTGCTCTTTTATGAATCTTTTCAAGGTTATCAATGTCCTTTAGATGGAAAGGATCCCAGACTGAGCAACCATATTCCAGTACTGGTCTAACCAGTGTTTTGTAGCAGTCGTCTTTAACCTTTTTGGGGGCAGTCGTTGATATTCCTGTATAAGAAAGCTAAGATGTTATTTGCTTTCTTACATACTAAATTGTAATGTTCTTTCCATTTGAGACGGCTATCTATAATCACGCCTAAATATTTTGCAGCATTGGTTTCTTTAAGAATAGTATTGTGAATAGAATATTCTGATCTAGTTGGTGAGCATTTATTACATATACGCAACACTTGGCACTTCTGGGGATGAAATTCCATTTTCCAAGTTCTTTCCCACTCTTGTAAACCGTTTAGATCTTCTTGTAGAAATGTGTGTGTCATTCTTGCTTCTGATTGTTCTATATACTAAGCTGTCATCTGCAAAAAGCCTTATAGTAGTTCTAGGAGAGAGATTTCTACTTACGTCATTTATATAAATTAAGAAAAACAAGAGCCCCAGAACAGTTCCCTGTGGTACACCTGACAAGACTGGTTTACAATGGGATGACGACCCTTCACACAACAACTTTCTGCCTTCTCCCAACGAGGAATGATCTGCTACAGCGTACCATTCACTTCGAAAAGACACAAAGTATGCCACACAGACAGTTGAGCTATAATTATAGGACTGAAATCCTCCACTCCCTTGTGCATATACTTATTATTATCATTACGAGTACTTTTATAGCGCCTATCCTTGGCTAAAGACCAAGCTCAGAGGGCTTTGCAATCTACACTCTCATTTACACAACACAGGCTGCCCACCTGGGTACATCCGACAGAAGAGCTGCCTGCTGGTGCTTCATTCAGTCGTTTCCCTTGTCATTCAGTCAATATCATTTCACTCACTTTTCTTCCATCACTCTTTCGATTTTTCATATAAGGTGCGTGCTATGTGTAGTAACATGTCATCCACACCACCACCACACTGGCCTGCCCTTCTATTCTGTACGTGTTCAACACAGAATGTTCAGTTAGCAGGCGTTCTCAGCAGCCCTATTTCTAACGAATCCAAGTCATTCGGTAAAAACAACAACACAAACAAATGTGATCAAAGGATGAATCAATCACCTCTTGAAGGAAAGGCAGCTGGTTTCAAATCAAAGACACCATCTGGCTTCCTGAAGATTTTTGAAGCTACCACATTTAAAACCACTATTATTATTGTAAGAAAGTCTAAACTGGTCACGCATGTTTTGCTTTGTACATTTTGCATGAATACGTATATACCAGTGGCTGAATTCAACTTCTAGGTACAGGAGGTTTTTCCTTCAATATACAAAACGAGATGCGTTTTACCAGAGGTTTTCTTTCTTAGTTTCTGCATTCTTCCACTGAACTTTTCTACAGTCAAAATACTATGAATTCTTTCTTTTGACAGGTTTCATCGAGGTCCCTACTGGACTGGTCATAAACCCTTTACATTTACTACATTACAGTACTCTGAAGCTGCCGTAAGTTTGGGAAAAGCATACATCTCTTCACTATCATGTGGTCTGAAATGAAACTTCAAAACAAATGTTAGATGCACGCAAAGAAAAACTAACCTCTCTTACACCGAGACCAGCACAGACTGTTAACTCAAGCTGCTATTGCTAAATAGAAAAGAGAGGAGAAGGGTGGTGGTAGTGGGATGGGGGGCGGGGGTGGAAGAAGGGTGCGGAGTAAACCCAAACAAAACTATACATACTTCCTGATTTGTACCATAATTACTCCAGTGAAGCACTGGCGGTCCACTCCAGTCCACAAAGGAGCAGCCTACACATTGAGCCACCACTAGAAATCACCACTTTCGCAATCCATGTCCACACACAATAAACATGAAGAGGCAGACAAGGATACAACCCAATCATCACATGTATATAGATGTGTGGCACTGGCTGAACTGTGGACAGTGTTACTCAAGTCAAGACTGACTGGTCATGCCCTCTCAGGCCTTTTCAAACTGAGAAGTGAAACAAAAAACATCCTCCTTCACACCCCCATCTTCAGTGTACAGAACACAAAAACGGTGCATGCTGCCACCACACACCACAGCTCACTTTTCACCCTTTCCCCCTGAAAGCCTGTAGACACCTTGCAACATACTCCTCCCAAGCCCAGTGTAGATCGGAACGCCCTATCTGACCATACTAACAAAGTTCATCCCAAAAGGTATGTATTATTCATGATCAAATTTGACAGCAGTGGCCAGCAACTGAAGAAAAGGGGTTTATTAATGCAAATAGGTGAATCGAATGGTTCTGCTCACCAGACATAATTCATCACCACCCATATGTTGTCAGTGAAGGGTTTAATATTAATATGTTTAATACTTTCACACCCAATTTTTCATCCATCTTTCATCCCCTACTATTGACACACCCCCCCCCCCCCCCCCCCCCCCCCCCCCCCAGTTTTCTCTCCTTCTGCAAAAAGTTATCTTTTTATTATGACCGAGATCTTTTCCTGCTTGAACTTGCTTCCGCCAACTTCTTTCTAATCTTCCTTCCTTGTGTGTGTGTGTGTGTGTGTGTGTGTGTGTTGTCCTGCCTGCAGAAGATGAACAGGATGAGCCTAATTATTTTCAAGTTTGTTGTGTCCATTAAAATTTTGGTGCCTGGTAACCCAGCAATAATATAAATGTAATGAGAACTCATTAAAAAAAAAAAAATTGTATGTCTTACACTCTCTCTCCCCCTGCCCTGCCCCCCCCCCCCCCCCCCCCCTGGAGTGCTTCTTTACTGGCATCCATGACACTGAAGAGTCTTTACAGTACAAAAGTCTGTTTGAAACTCCCTACATTAAAACTATCAGCTGGTTACAAAAATAAAATGGATCTCAAGGCTTAATCGAAGGAGCCGGATTTTCAACGCAGACAGCGCCATTTTTCAAACCAGCTCCACAACCTAATGTTCCACAGTGCCGCATGAAATATTCATACATCTGTGTCGTGTCTGACACCCATATTCAAAGATGGCGAGACTCGCCCGTCACAGGCTGCCTACTGATCTGGAACGAGGCGGTCAATTAGCAGTTATCAATTATTGACTACCACCTGTGATTGTCTCCGGGCCACGGCACCATCCATATGAGGCACAGGAGACCTTCGCTTCAGAACTGCACTGGATCTCTGATCATTCTCACCACTTACCTACTCTGCTTCAGACCCCCCCCCCCCTCCCACCCGACTGGATTGAACTATGAGCAGTCAGTCATATTGACAACAAAAAAACAAACCAAACCAAACCCACCTAAAAATAGAAAATAAAAACCTCAGCTAAACAGAAAAGAAAAACGTCTGTTTAGTATTTGACACCTACCAGAGGCTTGAGTGGCTTCTTTTTCCTCCTTTGTCTATGGCCTTTCCTCTTCCTTTCCTTTTTTTTTCTTTTTTTTTTTTTTTTTTTTAAAGGATGATTATCTCTGTGGGAATTCTTCAACAGACAGTTTAAGCACGGTTTATTTGAAAAGTATTCCCCTGTTTTTTGAAGGTCTTTAGCATGTGCTTAAGTTTCTGCTTCTTAACAAGTTTTTGAGTTTTTCTCTTGAGTTAGCAATCAGGGTCTGAGCAAGCTCAGCAAATCCTTACAAGATGACATGGGGATCCTTTGCTTTGGGGCTGTCACACACAATGCCTCTCTTGCAGTGGAAATACTGAAAAATGAATTTTTTCCTTCTCTTTTAATTCAACAATTTGAGCTTACAGATGAGCAGTAAGAGAACAGTGCCCAAAGTTGATACAACAGCAGCATTTCTGTAGTCTCATCCATAAACATTTGTTACATGAAAATAAAAAACTGGAACCCCCCCCCACCACACAAAAAAAAAACAACAACAAAGTTACACACACACACACACACACACACACAGGAAAAAAAACTCCACCAGAAACACAAACAAGCCTGAAAATACATTGAAGCAAAACAGCAAATTACAGCTTTAACTAGGTCTGTCAGCATGTAACTTTCTTTTTAATACAATACGATAAAATACAATACAATACTGTGTCATACAATACAATCAAAAGAAATCTGCTTGGTGGAGTGCCCCCTTCGCTGTCATCAGACCTGTACCGCGACAGGCCCTGGCCCAGACCTTCAGACCACACACTGGTTAGATCCTGATGTGAATTCAGCCCTCACTATCCTCAACTTGGACCCATCCTTAAGCTAAAACCTGTCTTCATTTTTATATACTGTGACTTTCATCCATGCTGTCTTACTTAATTACTGACGAACCTTAATCCAGAACTCAACACAATTACAGTATGGAAATCTTTTACCATCTCCACATCACCCAGTTCTGTTTTCATCTGCCTCTGTGGGTTGGTTTTGTCTGTTACCAGGACGGCACCAACATTGCTGAATTCAGTTCAACCGGACTTGATCTTTTATCATTTTAACCTTCTTGCATTTGCATTTTCCTGCCAAAAACTGCTCCTAGTATTCAGTTTTTTTTGGTTTTTTTTTTGGGTTGAGAAATCAGTGGAATGCATTCAGTTCAAGACCCTAGTCTTTTGAATGAATCGTTTCCCACACACCCCATACCGCTGCTAAGATTTCATTGGACATCTCTCAGGGATGCCCATTTATTTTGGCCAGCCCTAACTTAAAACAAGGCTGCAGGGTGTGAAGGAAAGTAACATGGCACATGCGGCCGTACAAACACCAGGGGGAGACAAACAGAGAGGCCTGATCTGGGTGAAACAAATGCAAGAGGGTTAAATGATGCACATCATTTCAAAACAGCACCAGTTGTCGACATCAATCATCTCTGTGAACAGACTGTAAGAAATCATTTGTTTGGCCTTTGTGGAAGTTTTGGTTTCTCTTTAGTGCTCTTCTAGCAGTTTCACTCTAGAGCGACTTCAGTCTGTTGTGATATTATGTGGGGGAAAAGCATTATCAACGACATCAAAAAGTGCAAAATTCAATCATTAACAAACTGAAAAATACAATGTTAAAGCATGCAGAAAAATTTCATCTGATAACCAGCAGGACAATGCAGCATGTTTTTTTTTCAGTTCAGTATCATGTTGATTTAAATCCTAGTTGCACAAGAGATTAGCAGCCAGTTCCTCTTGTGGTAAACCTTCAGCTGGAACCACTTAAATCTAGTGTAACTCCTTTTCACTGTACTGCGCTTTTTGCTTTTTCTTTTCATCTCTCTCTCTCTCTCTCTCTCTCTGTGTGTGTGTGTGTGTGTGTGTGTGTGTGTGTGTGTGTGTGTGTGTGTGTGTGTGTCTAATCTCCCACGCCACTTCACGCCATTCTGGGTCCCACACAGCCACAGTGTGGCCAGTCCGACCATAGCCCTGACACCTGCAACCTACAGAGAGCAATGTCAAGTTGCTATGACACAATCCACCAGAGCTGCTGCCGAGTCACTGTGGTGATATCCGGACATGCCTGTTCTGCCAGTATACACTGTACACTATCTGTTATGCCCCCTACTGACAACAAAATTTGCATAATCGTGGGAGTCAGCATAAGTGAGCTTTTCCTTTGGAGAGTGCCATCATGTCCGTCTGTCCAATGACAGTCTCCATGAATTTGCTGATACCCGTGATGGTGACCTTGACAAAGCCAAACCAATTAAGGGCCACATAATCCAAGATTTTTTTTTTTTCTTTTCTTGATGAACATCCTGATTGATGAGGATGAGGATGATGCAGATGATGCCACAGGGCTGTACTTTAAGCTTATTTTCATACTCTATCCTAGCAACAACCAGGCCCAAGATACAGACACCTGCTGTGTTGGTCAGGAAATTCGAGCAACATTCTCATTAGTTCTCAGAGATGCATCTGTGAAGTGCATGAAACTCCGCTGTGTGGTTCCAGTTTTCCCCAACTGAGCCCACAGTAAACTCAACTCTGGATAAAATCACACAAACTCATAGCTCTGATCAGAACTGAACCAGCAACCTTCCAGCCAGGAGTATGCAACACTAACAACTTCGACACAGCGGCTGGTTCCTTTTTTCTTTCCTTTTAAGTTCCAACATCAAAACCACTTCCTCTTCGAGTTGGCTTAAGAATTTCTGAGAAGGGATGACAGACTGTGAGAATTGTAACTACAGACACCTGCTGCATATGTTTCTTCCCCACAGACAACATTTGTCTTCCCCTTTTTCCTCAAATAAACTGCACCATTTTCGCATCCAACAACCTGAATACAAAAAGTAAGTATTCCCCCCCCCCCCCCCCCCCCCCTTTCTGCTGCAAACTTGCAACATCCAACGTTTTCCTTATGACTGCGCACACATTCAAAGATGAAGGAATTCCCTACACAGATTATTCGCTCCAGTTAACAATTCAGTCTAAGAATCCTCCTGAGCCAGCAGAAACCAAAGAAGCATGATAGAGTTTTTTTTTTGTCCGGAATCATTAACGTAGAATGGCAAGTTGGCTCCTTCCCAGGATGAAAATAGCAGTCAGTGGCCAGCAGTACATCACCCCCCCCCACCCCCCACCGCCTGATACCCCTTTGATGTTCTCCTAACTGTGTGCTTTATGAAGTCTTAGTGTTCCATGTCATCTTAAAAAAAAAAAAAAAAAAAAAAAAAAAAAAGAAAAAAAAAGAAGAAAGAGAAAACCATGGCACCCTGTTTCTTTTCAAGACAGGTTTGCGAAAAAGCCTGAGAGGGATGTGTAGGTGATGCGACTTAATTTCATGGGCTCTTTGTTTCACACACACACATGGGTAGTACACACAAACTGCACATATGGCTGGTACACACACACACATGGTTGGTACAAACTGCACACATGGCTGGCACACACACACACATGGCTGGTACACACTGCACACATGGCTGGTACACACACACACACACACATGGCTGGTACACACTGCACACTGGACCCTGGGTTAAAGCCCCCTCCTGATTCACCAGCACCCACAAACACCACTCGCGTCCTGTGGAAGGAACACGAGGACATCCTGGCCACAGGCACCAGACTTAAATCTAGAACCCAACACCTCTTGTCATTTGACCACCAACCCTTGGCGGAGAGGTCTACCAACATGACCATCACGTGCCGAGATGCCCACCACTGGAAAGAAAGAATCAGTCCCCCTCTTCGGGAATGACTTGAGAAGGGTGTGGCCCCCTCCTAATATGACTCATCAGCAGGCACAGCCTTCTGATGCGGAAGCCTTTTCATCAACCAGAGAAATGGTCAACAGCATGCGCATAGGGAATACTGTATTCATACTGCAACGTGAAGGGATCAGGAATATTCCAGGGGGGGAAAAAAAAAGAGCATCTGCTATTCCCAGTATTTCGACCAGTTGATGGTCTACCTCTGGGGATTTCATTGACAAAGTAAAATTGTTACCAGGTATCCAGTCATCAGTTCATGAAAACAAGTTGTAAAAAAAAAAAAAACAAAAAAAAAAAAAAAAACAAAAACAAAAAAAAAACCCATAAAAACAAACTTCCACCTCCTGAAGGAAGTATACATGCATTTATGCACGCGCGAACACACGCACACACACACGCATGCATACACACAAAACACACAGAGATTTTTAAATCTTTCCGTTGTACATTCTTTTTGTTTCCCTTCCTCTGAATTTAAGACGATCAAAGAAAGTCATAAACCAAGTCAACAACAACCACAACAACAAACATCCAACAACAGCCATCAGCTTAAGCACACGCGTGGCTTGGGGAAGAAGGGAAGGTGGTTTCCAGCACTGGTGATGGCTTTTCTTGTCCAGTGCCAGACAAAGGACCCAGGAACAGGGCTGGTCAGGGCTTCAGGGCCTGGCGCCTATCTGCTGGCGTCTGATCAATATCCCTTGGAGGTGTGGGGAGGAAAAAATGGCCCATCTCACAAATGTGTCTATTTCAGACTGGTAGTGTTGTTGTTGTTGTTGTTGATGTTGATAGTGTGTGTGTGTGTGTGTGTGTGTGTGTGTGTGTGTGTGTGTGTGTGTGTGAGCACGTGCGTGCATGCGTAGTGAGTGTGTGTGTGTGTGTGTGTGTGTGTGTGTGTGTGTGTGTGTGTGTGTGTGTGTGTGTGTGTGTGTGTGTGCATGCGCGTGCCTGTATGAGCATGAATGCGTATGACCATGAGAGAGAGAGAGTGTGTGTGTGTGTGTGTGTGTGTGTGTGTGTGTGTGTGTGTGTGTGTGAGAGAGAGAGTACATGTGTGCTTGTGTTCAGGCAAGGGTGCACATGATGCACCTGTGATTGTGTACGTGTATTTGCCTGTACACTTGAACACAAATATGTATGACATGAGCAAAAACATGCATGTTTTTTTATGTACCGCTGTGTGTGTGTGTGTGTGTGTGTGTGTGTGTGTGTGTGTGTGTGTGTGTTCTTTTACAATGTAACATATATGTGTGTGTGTATGTTTGTGTGTACAAACCCAAGTGAAACAACTGTGCAGAATGAATTTGTGCATGGAGGTGCCACTTCATTGGTTTTTCTTGGCAAGGGTAGGGACAGGGTGCCACAGCAGGGGGAATGGGGGTGGAAAGACAACTGGGGGTGGGGGGTGGGGCAGGAGGTAAGGGGCACAGAGGGGAAGGAGGGGAAAGGGGTTCCGGTTTGTGCCTGCATGGTGCCAATATTCATGCAGGCAGGCAGGCAAGCAGGCAACCAGAAGAGAAATTGGGGGGGGGTAGGAAGAGGGTGGAAAGGAAGGGAGGGTAGGAAGAGGTGGAAAGGTGAAGGAGGGCAGGAAGAGGGTGGAAAGGTGAAGGAGGGTAGGAAGAGGGTGGAAAGGTGAAGGAGGCAGGAAGAGGGTGGAAAGGTGAAGGAGGGTAGGAAGAGGGTGGAAAGGTGAAGGAGGGCAGGAAGAGGGTGGAAAGGTGAAGGAGGGCGACTGGCAGGGAGGGGAGAGTGGAGGGTACAGAGGGTGAGGGAGGACACCAGACTGGGAGACATTTCCCATGTGACGTCCACAGTCTAGGGTTCCCTCTACAAGCCACTCACACTGACCTGCCAGCCCCTTGTCTTAGCCCCGGCCCTGAGACATAAAAGCCGTACAAGAACCTATCAGGATCAGACAGTGTATCATTACAGCCCTCATATATGCCCTACTTTCTCCTCTCTCTCTCTGTCTCTAATCCTTCATTGATTTTGTTGTCATCTCCAGTCCTTCCCAGTATCTGGGGGGGGTGGGGGAGGAGGCTTTGTTCCCAGACTTTGTCTGCCAAAGGTAGGATCAGGTGGGATAATAGGTGGAAAATGAGAAGATGGATGATAAGCTTTTGTCAGATCAAGGGCAAGACAACAACGGCAAACCTAACTCATTCTGAAAATTGAATCAAAAAAAAAAAAAAAAAAAAAAAAGACTTTCACTCAGTGAAATGGGTAAGGTGCGCGCACGCGCACACACACATACCCACCCTATTTTCCATTTTTTGGGAAGCGCATTTCCAGTGAGGTTTTGAGAAATTATAAGGGTGCAATCATTCTCTGAATCACCTCTGGAACTCCCATGATCTTTGGACAACAGTATCAGAACCACCAGCAGAATGATGGGGGGACATCCCAAGAAGGAAGAAAAAGCTGTGGATGTTTGTAACTTTAATGACATCAGTATCACCTCCAAGGGCATTGGAAATGAGAAAAATGACTACAGCTGAACAGGAAAGTATACATACACATGCCACTCAGTTACAGAAGTATGTTCACACAACAAGCTTCAAGAGACTTGTGACCTTTTTCTTCCTTTCTTTTTTCAGATCTTTTTTTTTTTAAACATCAAATTTGTGTTTGGGCCATTTCTTTCTTTCTTTTTCTTTTTTTTTTTTTAAACATGTTCTCTTCATCCTCTGTCAACTATAAGCCTATTTCTGACTTCTTGAACTTTTAAGCACAAGTTTCTGTTGCTGCCGACGACATTCTGCGAGTTCAGTTTACCAAGCAGAGCCCCAGTCAGTCTCTCATTATGGGGTATCACCAACCGATAAAATCAACCAGTCCACCCACTCGGTTGTTAGAAGCCAACACTCATGGTTTTCAAAATCAGGAAGAGAATTTTCGGATTATTTTTCTTTTTTTATCAAATATGCAATCTAAAACTGGCCAATTTGACACCTTTGCACATTTTTTGAGATGATGGGTCACTTACATCGCTCCACAAAGAACAAGACAAAGAAGAGCAACACAATGCTGGTTGGACAACTTCATCAGCATCTAGCATTAGCGAAGGTGCAGGTCAAAACCTCTTCAGTATCAGCACATGGCTACCAACTCTTGAGAAGTTATCTTTACACTCATGTTGGCAGAGGATTCAGGGAAGAGTGCTGCCTCCCTTCCCAAGATCATGGAGAATGTCTAAAGCAGCTGCAGCCCCATTACAGGGGTTCAATTTTTAAAGGAAACAAAAGGCTAGTGCACAAACAACCAGACAACACTGTACTCCAGCAAGCTGGTAACTGGTCGCCGCCAGTTACATGTCATTTTCTGCTAACAAAGAGAGAAATCAAACTGCCAGTGCGGGTCACTGATTGGCTGGTTTCTGACAGGACAAATGCCCCGGCCCCTCACCCCTCCCTTCTTGACACAGGTAGAGTGGCCCAGTCATAAAAATGACTTTGAATCTGACTTCTCTCTCTCTGGAGCAGGGCGACCACTGCATTCTGATGAAAAGATAATGACCAGCAACACAAAACCAGCATAGTCTCTGTTTCTGCAATAAACAGGGCGACTTCTCTCTTCAAAGCCTCCTCTGTAATCCGACTGCTCTCCTACCCCCTCCCCCACAGTTTATATGTATTTAAAAAAAAAAAAAAAAAAAAAAAAAAAAAAAAAGAAAAAAAAAAAAAGAAAAAAAAGAAAACGGGAGCAATTTTTAACTGAGATTTGATTAAGAATTAATTAGTAATCACTATTAAGGATGAGTTAAGCTGGCAACCATGCTACTGGCTTTTTTCTTCAACGGATATTTTTTTGTGTGTTGTTTATA
>JADBJO010000150.1:910000-1007500 GCA_016801955.1 Conus betulinus
TCCCTTCCTCATGCCAATGGGGGGATGCTGGCCACAGATCAACAGACCCTTTTTATGTGACCTCAGTGTCAGCACAGTGCCCCAGGAGACCGCTTGGTCTGGGGGACCTATCCCTCTCCCTGACATCAGAGATCAGAAACCATTCGACGGCAATGGCATCGCACAGCCAATATTCATGACCTTTTGCTTCTTCAGCTCTTCTGTGGATATGATTCACAGTCAGCATGTCTTGTAGTTCTAGGACAGACCTGGTAGACAAAGGTGAGAAGTGTACTTCCAAACTTTCTGGTGTTTTGCACATGGCTTTTCATGAATGCCTCAAGTAAATCAACATTTCTCCACACAGTAAGTCAATTTAACACTGAATTCATTGGGTGCAAACCCTCTGTGATGTTACCCACTTACCAGTTTCTTTCATGACAAGGCAAACATTTCCACAAAATCGTTGCATGTTTTTCATCTTTTCACCCTTTTCTTCCTCTGAAAAGCAACCTCCATGACAAACTAGAAATGGACTCCTAATCAAAACGTAACAGGTGATACAGGCCAAGAACAAGGAGGGGAAACACTGCATTACACAAGCAGCGACGGCTTTCTTCCCTCAAACTTTTCAACAAACAAAGTGATGATCAAAATGTCACAACAGACCTGTTCATGATCCCACAATGCAGAGGCCCTCCGCTCTTGTACCCAATCAATAAAGGGACAGCCTTAAAGGGAAAAGCCAAACATGCGCCAGAGGGCAGCTGGGGCCACAGACAGGCGGATCCTGGCCACGTGACTCCAGCGTCGACACACCTGTCACCAGCCCTTCAACCAGGAGGCCTGTTAACATGGCCTTTCCCTTCCTGACTTCAGAGATCAAAATATGAAGAGTGGAGTCATGTCAATGCAATCAACCATCTCTGATCTCTAGACGCACTACCGATAAACCTTGTTAAGGACAAGGCTAATGGCCTGGGAGACGCAGGTGAGAAGTCCGTTCCCCGTACCACCGGAAAAAATTTTCACAAGCTTTCTGGCCAATGGCGAAAGGAAATCAACCCCTTTTTCGCACTTGAATGTGCACATACCACCAAATGCATGTGATCTTAATTTGCCGCTTTTCTTCTATAGGGAAACAATCTATCAATATAATTCAACTATATCAAAACTGGTGATAATGAACGAAAAAATCAAAACAACACACCCACACAAATAACTGACAAGCATCCAACCTCTTCCCACATCTTCAAATACGATTATGAAACTGTCAATTCAGCTGAACCGATCCCTTCAGTTCATGGCCCTGTGACAGGCGAGTTGCCCTGCACTTTGGTTAGTGCCCAATCAATACGCCTAAGGGGAGAAAATCCAATAACATCACAATGGCATTTGGGACGCCTCAGCCAGCAGCTCCTGTCCCAATGACCCCAACATTGACACAGGCAGCACGGCAACCTAAGAGAGTGGTCAGAGAGACTTCCCCCCTCTCCCTCAGATCAAGAGAGAAACATGACGTGAGAGAAAGTCAAACAGCCAACATTTATTATCTTTTGCTTCTCCATACCTTTCTCTGGCACCACTCTTTGACAGCAAGTCTTACAGCTCTAGGACTGGGTTAACATCTTGAGAGATGTAAAAGTGAGAAGGGTGTTGCTGACTTCAAAGGAAAAGAGATTTCCACACATTCTGATGTCCACTGGAGAAAATCAACCACTTTCCTACATAATTATCATGACTGGAACTTAAAACTCTGTGATGCTTATGCAGTTAACATCTTCTCCTGTGACAGAGGAATACTTCCAAAATATATGTTCCCCATTGCATACAAGAAATCTATGGCAGCACAAAATCTGACAGATATAATGGAAAAGAAAAAGTAAAGGAAAAACCAACGGATGCAACAGCTATCCCACTGCCATTGTAAACAAATGAATGCGACTGTCAATACAGCAGTGTAGTGTCACAGATCTGTCCGTAACTATGCAACATGGGAGGTCCGCAGCTCTTGTTCTGCAATCAACAACAGAGACCGGGGGGGGGGGGGGGGGGGGGGGGGGGAGACACTAAGTCTCAAACCAGTAACATATCATACTCCATACAGACCAGATTTCCCTGGTCTAGTGATCTTTTTCTATCCCAGGTATCTAGATCAGAATCACAAGGAGAATGGGAGTACTATCACCACTCCCTTTCATTGTCATCCTTTGTTTCCTCAACCCTTTCTCTGACCAAATGCACATTGTAGCCAATCTTGTACAGAATAGAACTGAATAGTCTGGGATACAAAGGTGACGTGACAACTGCGTTCCTGGTTTCTGTGGAAAAGAGGTTTTCAAATGGCTTTTATGGAAAAAAAAAAACAACAAAAACTCCTGGTTTCCGTGGAAAAGAGGGTTTTCAAATGGTTTTGTGGAAAAAAAACAAACAACACAAAAAAACAAACAATAAACAGTTTTAAACAAACAAAAAAACCACCACAACAACAACAACAACAAAAGCCAAAAAAAATCTGTGTATGATTAAAAAAACGAACTTTCTTCTGTTCACATTCATTTACATAACAGGAGTAATCATTTCCACATCCAATCTGTGCCTTGTCATTTAAAGCAAAAAAGCTGACAATGGACAAGAACACGAAATGACAACCAAGTGCACAGGACCTATGACACTTCTCCTCTCCCCCTTTTCAAGGTACAGATAACAAAAACGTCAAAACAGTGCCACAGTCAAAACAGTGCCACAGATCTGCCTACAACCTTACTACAGAAGATCCTCTGCATCTATGCCCCAATCAATATGGAAAGAAGGGAGGTAATGTAATCACCAAGTCTGGTGACAAACTGGGGCCACAGAGTCCAGCAGTTCCCTGTCACTGTGCCAGCTGGCATGCCCAGAGACTGCCTGGTCAGGGCAACCTTTCCACTCTTCCTGGCCATCACAAACAGGACTGTGGCATTACATCACCACGCCTGGACACCATCTGCTTCCTCCACTCCTCCACTCTTTCTCCTGACAACATGTCACAGACTGCAAATCATGTGGGGGGTGAGACTGAGCATGGCAAGACTCTGGTGAGAAAGGTATGAGCTCCTGGTTTCCTCAGAATGTGTTTTTCGCATGGCCGTATGTGCTGCAGAAGAAAACCAACCATTTCTCAACACTTCCAGCTAAGAAAAACAACACAATAAATGCAACACTTTTCTCCAATGTTTTCCTAACACGGGTTCTTTGTTAGAAAACTTATTTCAATTGGTTTGACTTTGCCATATTTCAATTTACAACTTCAGAAAGCTTCATCAACTAAATTCATTTCAACAATAAAAGAAGATACCAACAGTAGTGTCCTTACTCCATTCCAAAGGCAGGAGCATCGAGACTCTCAAGACTGTTTAAAAGGACCGAGAACAGCAATTCCATTCAGAAAAAAAGGGAAGGAGAATGGAAGAGAGGAAGGTCTCCCTGCCCTTGAATTTCAGTATTCATATCATGAAGTGGTGGACTTGCAGTATACCCTCCTATGTGATCTTTTTTTGTTTGCTTTTTCACTGAAAAATGACATGTCTCTAGCCAAAAAAAATTGTGTAAGGGTACTGTATTTGAATGAAACACATGCTGAAGGAGGGTTGGTGGGGGGAGGGGGTGGGGGGTGAAATATGAGATAAGTACAAAAGGATGGTGCACACATCACATACGAAGAGAGAGAGAGAGAGAGAGAGAGAGAGGGGGGGGAGGGAGAGGAGAAAATACTGAGAGATGGAGGAGGAAAAAAAGGAGGAGGGTTTGGAGGAGAAAGAAGAAAGGGGAGATGGGAGGAAGAGAGAGAAGAGAGAGAGAGAGAGAGAGAGAGAGAGAGAGAGAGGGAGAGAGAGTCAGTTGTAAGGGTGAAAACAAAATTCTGGTGATGTACAAACCTGGTTATAGTTTTTCTCAATAACAGCAATTTAAAATATGACGATGTATATAAACCACTGTTGTCGCACTTTACGTTTGCTGCAGCCAGAAATATTCCTCACATGTACACACATCTCTCTAGTGAAACATTAACCATGCCCTGGGCAAAGGACAGCTGTAGCCCACTAACTGATGGAACATCCAACACTGCGAAAAACAAAAGACAACATTTTTCATACACTGGCATCTATGATTAGGAAAATGTCTCCTTTTGCACATTGTAAATGAGAGTTACACACACACATACACACACACGTGCGCATGCACACTAATGCACACAGATACACCCATGCAAACACACTGACAGGCAGACACACAAAATGGAGCACACTTTACCCTCTAAGCACATAGGCTAAAAAAAATTTTTCACCTGAACAGGCGGATTAGTCCAACCACTTTCGGTTACTTTCCTATGAATTGGTCCCCCCCCCCCCCCCCCCCCCGCAAATTTGGACAAGAAACACTGACTCTCACAGGTCTGATTGTCCCAGTGAGTAAGGCATCAGACTCTCGTCCCAAGGTGCCAGATTTGATTCTACCTGGGGACAGTCTGAAAGGAAACCATGCTCTCTTGGAGTTCACATCCAGCAAAACCCCAGTCCCTTGCTAGTCTTTCATAGGAGGCCTTGAATCAGCATCCTGTGCCTGAACAATCTTCAACAGGTATTATTACATCCCCTTTCATATTTCGGAGAAGTGTACGCGATCGTATGCCGATAGGATGGATGACACAGAAATTTTACACATACACACTAATGTTGTGTTTAGACATTATCTCTGAAGAGAGAATGTATCCACCTTTTGCTTATGGTGGGAACAAAAATGGCTGACATGAAGAAGAATCTCACCAACAGGAACCTAGCCATATAAGCTGGAACAAAGAAAGAAAGACTCTCTCAGTTAGGATCACCTTCTATTACTCTGGAACATTTCCTTTTGTCTTTACTTCCCTTGAAACACTCTTTCATCTCAGACCAAGGTCTTGTAAGATTTCTTGATGTCATTATTTGAAAGGTGCAATGTACTGTTATCACTGGCAACAGCATAATGTACTTTCCTTCATTGATAAAACATGAAACAAAGGAACACACTTTACAGAAGATTAATAACGATCTCCACAAACCCTGAATCATTAATATGGTCTTCAGACAGAGATGGAGTAAAGTATTGGGATGTAAATCTAATACAAAGAGAAACATATTCCAAGAATCATCTTTAAATAAAGGCAGTAAAATGTATACTATGAGGCAAATTTAGTAGAATCATAGCCTTATTTTCCGGAAATGTTTTTGAAGTGAGTATCTGGCTCTTATTTGGGCACTTCACTGTCGTAACTTGATGCTACTCAGGAGAGTAACTTGAAAAGCTGAGCCACACATTTCACTTATAAAAGCACCTTTCTTGACTTAACATACAAACTTAGAAGTAGCCTATGAATTACAAAAATGACACATTATGAACCTTTTTTCCCACAGGGATGCTTGAGCCTTCACACCACACAACAGAAATCCAGGCTAGCCTCAGAGAACCATGATGAAGACATGGGCACATGAAGAAGTGCTCTGAGTGCCGCCGCCGTCATCGACAAGGGCGCAACAAGCTTAGGCTGGTATGGTGAGGCGGGGCAGAGGAAATCTACACAAGCACGTGTGCTGGTAACCCAGTCCTCATTCCTACCCCCCCCCCTCCCCGTCTTGCTTGTTGCTGTCAGCCGCCCTGCCAAAGTCCTCCACGTATTGATTGACCATAGCTGCGTTCAGTGCACGCTACACTTTCATCCAAAAGTGCTGCCCCTATTCGTCTCTGTGCACTAGACTGGGTGAGCTGCAGGTAAAGTCAACAGTGTCATTGGTGACACGTGTGGAACAAGAAGTAGTACCCTTGGTGGTACTTGTGGTGGTAGTCAAAGCTGACACATACAGACTACATTTGCAAGCTTCTCTAGTAGAAATGGAAGTAACTGATATTTCCTTGTTAGGGTAACTCAATTCAGACAACCATTCCAGTAAACGAACATTTTGGAATCCTTTTGGGATGCAAAATGTTCTTGACTGAACAGCCACTATGGTGCAGTGGTTAACAGCATGAACATATGGGCTAAGAGATCACTGGTTGGGTTCGGTTCCCACCGCCATTTGTTTGTCATAGGGTTAAGGCCCTGGCCAGCTCCAGTGCCACAGGCTCAAATGGGAGACTGGAACCATAGAGTTAAATTTCATCTACTTACATGAGGTGTCTCTGTGAGTGTTACTTAAGAGTCCAGTGTGCTATAGCCTCAAATGGGAAGACTGCTGCCACATGGTTGAATTTCACCCACCTCCATCTTTGAGGAATGTTGCTCAAATTTAATATCAAACATAGCAGGAGTCTGTATGTCTTGGGCCTGGTTGACGTGTTAACTCATAGTAAAAGGCAGTGCAGAGTAAAAACAAAAAAGTATTCATTTAGCTTTTTATCTTGTACAAAGGAACAACTAATCTCACATGCACACGTCACTTGCACACATGCACACCATAGCATAAAACACATGGCCCCAGAATAAATGATCAAGAAATGAACAGATGGGGAGGGGAATTATGAAAGGAAAAAAAAAAGATTTTAAGGCTGGATCTAAAAGTGTCTAGTATTGTAGGCTGGAGACAGAAAAAAGCAGCAGAGACTGTTGATTCTTCAAATCTGGGAATTTGGAACCATGGTGGATCTGACATAGAACGTGGAGAACAGGATGGAGTATGAAGGGAAAGACAGTCACAGAGGTACCAAGGGGCAGAGTTTTTAAAGACATTTATAGCAGAGTGCACATGTCCATCATGTCATCTTCATCATCTACATCCTTGCTGATCATCACCACACAAATAAAAGCCTCAAATTTCATGGCCCTCTCTCTTTCTCTCTCTCATGCTCTGCTCTTCTGGTGACCTCATTTTCAATTCATTCTCCAGGACTTCGATACCCCTAGTGTGTTTGCCAGCTGGTAATGGACAGCTCATACAACTGTCCGCACCTTCCCAAGGAGGACATTCCTTCATGCGGGCTCCATGACTAAGCAGTCACTGTCAACAGAAAAGGGCTTAACAGATGGTGTCTTTTGCATGCCGGATCAGAACAGGTGACGCTGAACACCACGGGAGTGATTCATTCAGCAATGCAGTGTTGTCTCTGGTGGCTATCTCACTGATACTGAATGCTCCCTGTGGACTGCAGGTGCTGGATGTGGGCTGTGTACCAGGGTCTGGAATGAGCGGCTAGGTTCTGTCTCTTGGGGGCACAGAGGATAGGAAGAGAGTAAACAAAACTATATCGACTGTGCTGTTAGAAAAGTAATCAACTATTCATCACACAAGTACATCTGGCGTGAATATGAATGACTGTGCTGTTAAAAAAAAAAATGATAAAGCATTCACCACACAAGTAGATCTGGTGTGAATAACAAAGAGAAATTAGGATGAACTGCTTGAGAGCTCAGAATGAAGGTCACTGAAGGGCATGGATCAGGGTTCTTAAGGCATATCATCAATACATATCATGGATTCCCTGACCAAAATTTCGTTCTAATTCAAACTGATGCACGAAGCTACGCAAACGTCTTGGGCAAAATCCCTATTTCCGCAAGCAGTTGGTGGTATCCTTTGCAGCGCACTCAGAAAACACAGAGTTTCTTGAATCTTATGTCTACTTCTTTTATTGCTTTTTTTTTTTTTTTTTTTTTTTTTTTTTTTTTAGTTGGTCTTTGCAGGTATCCTCTACAGTGCATTCAGAAAACAATAGTTTTTTTTAATCTAATGCTTACTTCTTTTGTTGTTTGCTTTTTGTGTGGTGAAAGTTTCTTCCTTTCCTTTTTTTTTTTTTTTTTTAATTTTAATGTTCTTGTCATACAGACATTGTGTCTACTTTTGTTTTTTTTTTTTGTTTGTTTGTTTTTTTTTTTTTTAAATGGTACAAGTTTTGTTTCTCTTCCTTTTGTTCTTTCTCTCTTCCTTTTTCTTTTTTTTCCCCATACAGCACTTTGTTGTTCATGTTATACACATTCCCTGACCTTTTCTTGATTTCCTAGAGCAGTTCAAGCCAAAATCTTTTTTTCCCTGGCTTTTTGGCGACTAGAAAAAGCTCCTGCGTCTTCCCTGACGTCCATGTCCTGTTCAGACTATTCACAGACAGGAGGAAACAAAACAAAACGAAACAACCCCCCCCCCCCCCCCCCCCCCCCCCCCCCCATCCAACCTGATTTCATTAGTGCCCAGACACGTGGGCCCAAATTCACTGTTGTAATTCATTTTCGTCAAAGATCGGAGTATTCTCTTTTTTTTCTGTCTTTTTTTTTTTCAAAAGTAATAACAGATGTTTATTTTTGGACAACAGTTTTCTCTCAACTATTAATTTTCATACGCAAACCAATGGCTTCCAAAGATAACTTGCATTTGACCCGTCCAGGCATAACACTTTTTCAGTTTTCTGTGGCAAATCCCGTTCTTGTTGATCGAACCTTGTGAAAACGAGGAGGCAAATCATGAATCCTTCATCAAACCAAACCAAACCAAACCACACACCTATACCTGGAAGAAAAAATTAATAGAGAAACTGAGATTAACTCTCGTAACACACATTTTTCTTCTTTTCTTTCTTTCTTCTTTTTCTTTTTTTTTTTTTTTTTTTTTTTTTTTTTAAATCTTTTATCATTCTTTTAGAATGTATGACAACAAAGCAAAGAAAAGAAATGGCTGAAAATAAAGTTCAGCATGGTGAAATCCCCTCGTCCACATATCCCCCCTTCCTCCGCCTACCAAAAAGAGAAACTGAGCTTCATTCTGACTGTGAATATACTACACACTATTTTGTCTTTATTCCAAGTGATTTTTCCTAGATGAAAACAAAGCAAAGCAAAAACAGCTGAAATTGATACTGGGCGGAGAGCGGTCCTTTATCCCTAACGCCCTCCCCCAACAAAAGCATTGAGCCAATCTTCATAAATGATGCATGAACAACATGGAATATAGCATTTGCGATCATTGTTATACAGGACAGCAGGTTTATTGTTCCAACAAACTCTCATTGTTTCAGAGAGCTTTTCTCTATGACTCTGTGTGTGTGTGTGTGTGTGTGTGTGTGTACGTATCTGTGTGCATGTGTGCGTGCACCCAGACTTTTTTCCCATGGTGGCCTTGAAAAAAAAAAAAAAAAAAAAAACGCTGAAGAATTACGGGGAAAATGCCCATGCATAAAGTCTTTTTCTTTTTTCTCAAACTTCCCACTGTTTCCCATAGACAAACCCACCAGTATCTATGGGTTTGTCTGCTTGTCAGCAAGATTACACCAAAACTACAGAACTGACATCATTGAAACTTCAGTGGATGGATCAGCTGTAACCCAAGGACTTCTTCCTTGAACAAAGGCTGATACTCTGTGGACACTCCTTGTATAGACTGGCACGGATTAATCCCATCTACCCAACAAAGGGAGTGGAGTTTTGTGTGTATGACCGTTTCTTTTATCTCGCCATTAAGGCAGCCATACTCCAACTTCGGAGAAGGTGCATGCTATGTGTAATGTGTTATCCATACCAACGGCCAAACTGGCCTTCTCTTCCAGAAGTTGGTGATGGGATTTTACATGTGTGCAAGATGTTATGCATGCGTTCACACACGGAACCTCCATTTATAGTCTCATTCTAATGACTGTATGGGAAATGGAGTCAGAACCAATGTTGACTCTGAGGGGAAAATCCCCCTGTACCCAAAACGGCTCGGTGGAGATTCCAACCTGCTACCCCAGGATCACCAAGATTACGACTAATACGAGCCCAGCACTCTACCACTGGGTTATTCCAGCCCCTAACCCAAGGACAAATACACTGACTTTCAGAACAGATCCAGATCTTATGGGCACATCCATGAGGATCTGGGGCCCTGGTGGAGGTCTGCACTCTGCTGAGTGTCCTTGTATGGAAATGTGGACTACTGATAGAGTGTTTTCTGTAAATATCAGAAATGTGGACTACTGATAGAGTATTTTCGGTAAATATCAGAAATGTGGACTACTGATAGAGTATTTTCTGTAAATATCAGACTGCTGAGAGTCCTTGTATGGAAATGTGGACTATTGATGGAGTATCTTCTATATATATCAGAACAGAAAACACACTGAAAGGCCCAACCCTTATCTTGGCATGCTGTTCCCCAAACAACTCACTTTGAAAAACACAGTCATGAAATATCATGAGATGCAATACAATAAACCATAACATTCGTTCCTTCACCATTTCTTCAGAATGGGGAGTGTACCAACAGAAAGTACACAAATTTCCACAATTTAATCCTCACCTGATGTCCTCCCCTCTATATCCCCCCCCCCCCCCCCCCCCCCCTCCCATGCTGTTAAGTCATCCCCTGCTCCTCCCTCTCTGGCAGTCAACACAAGTTGTTCACCCCACCACCATTTTCTGCTGTGATGTCTTCACACCCACTTGAGAGGATCAGGCCGCTCGCTCCTGGGAGCAGGTCGATGCTGCTGACAGCCCTCACTGCACGGCAAACAGGGATAAAGACCAGACTGCCTTGTATGCATGCAAGTCTTAACAATCTGCCAGCACTCCACCAGAGCCATCAGGGGCTGAAGGTGGAAGGTGGTGGGATGGAGGGGTGGGTGGGAAGGGCCCTGTTGAGCAAGCCAGCTGTCATGAGGAATGTGTGCACACACCCTGTCCTTAGTCAAGTGGCAAGCGGCACTTCTTTTCTGGTGGTGTCCTTTGCAAACATGATCATTACAGCAGTCCCCCCCCCCCCCCCCCCCCCCCCCCCCCCCTTTCCCCTCTCTCTCTGTCTTTTCCCCTTGAAGCGAGGGCGGCTGCAAGATGTGTGAGCATTCTCTCTCCAATGCTTTTCTTCTTATTCTTTTTAGTCTTTTTTTTTTTTTTTTACTCTGTTTTTAAATATGATTACAGCCAAATGATGCATATACACACAATGACTCACCCAAGTGTCTACAGAATTAAAAAAAAAAAAACAACAACCAAAAAACAGTATATATATCCCAACTGTGTCCTTTAGCCTGTGGAAAATAATCCACATTCTCAAACTGCTAACCTGATTCTCCAGCTATGGGTGGGCGAATATCAATGTATAATAATAACGCCACATACCAACCCAAACCTACTCTTACAGTGGAAAGCAAACTGTTTTGCTCTGAAAAAAGACTGAGTGGTCACAGAGAAAGAGAGAGAGAGAGAGAGAGAGAGAGAGAGAGAGAGAGAAAGGGAGCTGTTTACCCTAAAAACCTTATTGTTTTTAAACCAAAAGAATGAGTGTATTTTCTACAAAAGTCTGTGTAGAAATCTCCCCAGTCTTTTGTAGAAGTTAAAGGTGGGAGAGGTAGAAGGGTGGATTTGCTTCTCCTCCACCACCACCACCACACAGCAGAGTGATTCCATTGCAGTGACTGTACTAAAAACAGATTTGTTCTAACACAAGTTTCTTTCATACACGGTTCACTGGCATACTTAAGCACAAATTCATGCTCTCTCTCTCTCCCCCACCCTCTCTCTCTCTCTTAAAATTACATGGCCTGTAGTCCATGTTAATGTTTGTATGCATCTGCTTTCCAGAGCAGGCACAGCTTGATGCCATGTTGCACAACAGATTTAGCAAGAGTTGTCACTCTTTGGAGAACAAGACAAACACCATGGTTACTCTCCACAAGGGCAAATGCTGTATAAGAACTTCACGTTTCGATCTTTTTTCCTGACGTGTTATCACCATTATCATTATTGTTTTAGTTCCTCATACTCATTCAACTTTCAAACATGTGTACAAAATATGGCAATACTGTATGGATAAACAGGTCTGAGAGAGAGAGAGAGAGAGAGAGAGAGAGAGAGAGAGAGAGAGAGAGAGAGAGAGAGAGAGAGAGAGAGAGAGAGAGAGAGAGAGAGAGAGCCCATGTGGGTGCATGTGCTTGTGAGTGCATGCATGCATGTGCTTGCACATGCTTGTCATTTCTAGGGGGTGGGAATATGGTGCTGCAAACAAGACATATCCCATTCCCTTCCATTTAAAGACAAACAAAACCCAATGTCAAACAACTGAATGCTAAAGCATCTGATTACACAGTCTGATCAATTTCAACAGATCAATTGCTAATATAAACATGTTGCGTTGTGTGTGTGTGTGTGTGTGTGTGTGTGTGTGTGTGTGTGTGTGTGTGTGTGTGTGTGTGTGTGTGTGTGTGTGTGTGTATGCGTGCATGCATGTGTGTGTGCATGTGTGTGTATGCGAGTGTGTGTGAGTGAGTATGTTTTAGTGAATGTTGCAAATTCCATTACCAACTGTCAAGGCTTCATGCCCACCCCACTATTGCGATTCCCATGGAAATGACGTAAAAACAAACAAACAAAACAAGAACCCTTAAAAACATCTGAACTTAATAAAGCCAAGATGCATTTTTTTTTTCTTTCTTTTCTTTTTTTTTTTTTTTTTTTTTTGCGGTCCCAACCTCTGCGCCACCTCAGAGCAGTGTACCCAAGCCGCTCATTCCAACATTCCGTCCACAGCCACAGCCGGTCAGCCCTGTTGCAGCCCCGGCACCAGCAATCTAAGGGAGCAGTCAATGTCAAGTCGTCAAGAGGCAACCCACCGGAGGAGACACTGCACTGCTGCCGAGTCACTTCGGTGGTGTTCAGTGGCACCTGTTCTGATCTAATATATGCAGAACACCGCCTACTAAGCCCCCTACTGACGACAATAATTGCTTAGTTGCAGAGCCAGCGTGAGTGAGCTCTCCCTCCAGAGGTCGCCACCACATCTGTCCAACAACAGCCCCCATGGACTCGCCGATACTGGTGACCCCGACGGAACTAAAACCAAAGCCACAGACGTGGAGAGGACATCGAAACTGAGGTCACCATGAGAGCAGGGCATGAAGGGCCACAGAATTTGAGACTTTTTTTTTTTTCATGCTGATCGATGAGAATGAGGATGATTAAGGTGATGCTACAGATTTCCATTTCGGTCTGAGACTACATGACAGGGCTGTACTCTACGCTTCCTTTCATAATATATATCCGGCGTCAACCAGGCCCGAGAGATACAGGCACCTGCAGTGTTGGTCAGGAAAATTTTGAGCAACACTCTCAGAAACGCATCCATTAAGTGGATGAAACTCGACTGTGTGGTCCCAGTCTTCCCAACCAAGTCCGCAGCAAACTCAACTCTGGGTAGGAGCTGGTCGGGGCAGAAAAACCCACATGACTCTGATGGGATTTGAACCCACGACCTCCCAGCTGGGAGTCCGCGATGCTAACCACTTCGCCACGGCGGCTCGTGCCAAGATACAAAATTAGCAGCATGGCAAATGTTCAATCAGCCACAAAATTATGTTCACAGACAGGCCCAAACCCAGGAAACACTTATTGGGAATCACTCTGGATTTGTAATCACATCTGATCATGGCGCTGCTGCCGTCGACCACATGTTCTCTCTCTCCAATCTCTTACACTGCAGCAATCTGATGCATCTGGTCATGCTGGCTATTACATCAGTTCAGAGCTGACTGCCAGTCCTGCGATCAATGGGCATCAATGGGCGTGGTGGAGTGAATCCCTGGAGGAGACCAGGCTTACTGTAAATCTCATCAACACTGGGCTGGGATAGTGTTCTGCTCCCAACCGATCTTTATGCTCCTCCAACAAATGCCTCAATCAGCTCCATTAGTCTTGTTGCTGCTGCTGCCATGTCTTGCCCATACAAGAATAGAAGTCCATTTGTCTTCCCTTGCCCTGTCTATGAATGCTGTACTGCTTCTCTTCTCTGCCCCTCTCTCTATCCCTCTCTTCCCCTTTCAGAATATTTGTCTCCTGTCTTTCTTCCTCTCTGCTATATTTCTGAATAGGGGTGTATCACCCAGAGTTTTCCATACACTTCCAATGAAAGCCCAAGGACCTTACATGACTTTCTAAAGAATTTATAAGCATCTATAACACAGATACACTGCAACCTCTCTGGAACAAAATACGTCTCACAGGAATCTCTCCAATCATTTAGCTAACTGATATCTTGATAAATTGATCAAATTTTAGTGTATTTAATCATACTTTTCTGCCATCTTTGCTTAACATTTAAATCATTCCACACTGAATACTCAGTCATTCACATCACGGAGCCAGTTCAGTGTCTGCCTTCATATTCTATTTTGCATGGTGTACAAACAGTTTCATTTTTTTTGGATTACAGCCAGGCCAATTTTCAAAGAAACTTGTCACTGTCGCCCAACCGACACTACTGTTCTCCAATGACCCCAGTCCCTCTTTGAAAACATCGGTAGTAGTAACTGTAAAAATTAAATTTACCACAGAACAACTGCACACAAGAAATACTTTTGTGGTATAAAGGCAAATAATAAGTAAAAAAAAGTGTCCATTGAACACAGTCTCTCTGAAGTTATGGTTCATGAATACTATCTAAAAAAAAAAAAAAAATGTTTTCCAGTTTATACACATCAATTCCCACTTCTGCATCCCTTAAAGTTTCTCTTTCAAAATCAAAATACAGTGCTAGTCCAACTTCAAATGTCCCCTTTAAGACATCTTTTCACTGCAGAAAATCTATCATCAAAAAAAAATAAAACATGCACATATAACTAAAAAGCATACTGGAACTAAGGCACTTAGGACGTTTGAGTTTCTTTACAGCAAATGCAGAATACTACAAAAGGATGCAAGCAACAAACTCGAGTTTATAGTACATTGTTGATGTCAACTAATGAAAAAAAAAAAAAGCAAGAAAAATCACAACTAAAAATACTAGTTACAAATCGTATAATAATCACGATATAACTAGATCTATTCTTATGAAATGCACAGCTTTGGAACCCACTTTGACCAGCTCTGAGTCTCCTTTAAAAGCACCTGCAAGGTGTGTACACACACCTGCAAGGAAGCACCTGTCATTCCCTATTTTTTTTTTTTTTATTTATTTATTCACATATATCACCAAGTCATAACATACTCCTCATTAACGAAACAACAAATAGTGATCTATTTGATATAATTAATGTTGTTTTTAATATAGTCATAGCTCAGCTGACTGCAAAGGACCATAATGATCAAATCCGTAGATCTCTTCTTAAAGCAAAAAAAAAAAAAAAAAAAAAAAAAAAAAAAAAAAAAAAAAAAAAAAGAGAGAAAGTTAACTCCATGAAAGAGAAAACCTCAGTCCTTGATTAACAGAAGTATTGTAATAAGCTCTGACCATACCTTCGATTCAATATGAACCTACTCAAATCAAAAAGCTTCTGCAGGAACCTGATTTACTCTTTTCAGGAGAGGACAAATTCAAACATGTACGATAAATGTTTCAGCATCACCATTTACTGAAACAGAAGCAGATCAAACTAACGATTGTGTGCTTCAGTCTTCCTCTTCATGCCCATAGCACACACAGCTCTGGCAGTGGCTCGCCATGGCCCCCAGTCTCATCAATGCACGCCTCTGATGGGAAATGGAATCCCAGACAAGTTATCTTCATGCCCATGCTAACCATTGCATCGTGACGACTGTCAGCATTACTTCCTACCACAGCAACAGCGGCATAATTTGACGATGTTATGATCGATTCTCCAGAGTGCTTCAAAAGATACGTTATCATCCCCCCCCCCCCCCCCAACTCAGTTCAATTTTTATGTATGACACTTTCCGCCACAGATCCTCGCTTCATGTTTTGGACACAGCAACAAATTAAATGATGCCAGATGTCTTGACTGAGAACACTGTCAGCTTCCAGTGCTTGAAGACTTGCTTCTCTGATAGTTGAAACTGCTACAGTCTGTGGTAACCACTTGTTGCACTTTCTGTGAGACACTGTTGTGTACTCTATCACAGATTTAAGTCATTTTTATGATTCAGTTCAATAACGTTTAAATGAACTTAAATCCTGCCAGGTATCTTCATTTCACATCAATGCTAGCATTTACTATCAAACTCTGTAAAAAGAAAGTTAACATTTGTATGCTTGCACTAATCAGCACTGGTCTCTGCATCACTTGACCCATGTGAGTGGTATTTGCCACAAAGATAGTGTCTGTATCACAAAGAGCAACACCCAGGCGATATTGTATGTATGACATCAAAGCTTCCTACACATTTAGATAAACATACCAAAATAAACAAAATACAGTCAGAAACCAGAGCCACTTGCAAGCAACATTTTTTTTTTCTTCTCAGATCTGTATATACAATAGAAAAAGCAACAATGTTGCAATGCTTGATATTTTTTCAAACTTTTTGTCATTTATAGAAATACTGTTATAAAAAAAAAAAAAAAAAAAAAAAAAAAGTTACAGCGGTCATCTCCTGCAAAATTTTTACTCACATGGGACAGCATCTGTAAAGATAGAAATAGTTACTGGCTGTTAAAAAGCAAGAAGAACACTTCTCTCCCCTACAAGAACACTTCTCTCCCCTACAAGAACACTTCTTCTCTCCCCTACAAGAACACTTCTCTCCCCTACAAGAACACTTCTCTTATCTCCTGTCCACCTCTGAGCACTCATTTTTCTAAATAAACATACTGAAAAATAAACAAGACCCTTCCACTGCACTTCAACTAAACACACACACACACAATCTTAGCTTTGACAAATGCATGGTCACTGAATCAATGGAAAGACAATAAGAGAACACAATAAAAATAAATTCCGGAAAAGATCCCCCCCCCCCCCCCCCCGACATCTGGGGGAAGGAAAAAAAAAAAACCTGTGCTCCACAAATTTCAAACAAAGGCTGGCCATCCTAAGAAGACTCCATATCTGCTGGTTTCTATGGCAACTAGTGAACATGGCACTGGAATCTCAACATCTGTCCATCATGAACCCCCCCCCTCTCACAGCCCTTTACACACACACACGCACACACACACACACACACACATGCGCACGCACACACACACATTTTTAATGGCAAGCCTTTTAGAAGAGACATGAAAGCAATCTCATTAGTGCTGTCTGGTGCTAACGAACTCGCTGGGCAGAGGTGGCGAAAAAGGTTCAAACAAACAGTCAACACTATTATTTTGTTCTTTTTGAGTTGTCTCCTCTTCCCTGCCTCCCCTGTGACGTTACTCCCTCACCACTCCTTCCATCTACCCCCGTACACAACCACACCCGGGCCCAGTCTTGCTGTAGCCTTCTTTTCCAGCAATTCACATGCAGCAATCTATATATCACACCATCAGGACACAATCCACAAGAGGAGACAATGCACCTAGCTGCTTCAGAGTCCCTTGGGTGGTGTTCCATGGTGTTGGTTCTGATCTATCATAAGCAGGACCTTCTGTTTAGCCCTTACGGATGACAACAGCTACCTAGCTACTGAGCCAACGTGTGTGAGCATCCCCCTCCAGAGGGCACCACCTCACAACAGTGGCAGTCACCAAGAACTTGCTGATATCAACCTGAGACAAATAATCACCATGAGCATGGACATGGAGAAGAAATCGCAGCTGCAGTCTTAAGAACAGGGCATCATCCCCCCACCTCCTCTCAAAGTATCAAATTTGCTAAAATGGGAAAAGATAAAGATGCTTGAGAACAAGATGTTGCGGCAAAGTTCTACTCTGGTGAACACTATCAACACAAACACCACTATGTCCTTCTTTGAGCACTGAGAACGGTGCAGTTACTGTGCAAACATTCCTCAAGATACCCACTTGGACCTTTTTAATTTTTTTGCTTACTGGAACGATAGACACAAAATCCTTTTTCCACACTAACACTACTGCTTGTAGTAATGATCGATCTCAGCCTTTCCATCTAATCTCCCCAGTGTTAACACAAGTTCAACAGAATTCGCAGCCCCAATAACCTGTCTTTTCATCCTTCTCTCACTCAACTTCTGTGCTCTAAGTTAGAGATTGGGCTGTAAGTTTTACTTTCAATTTAACCAAGGAAATTGCGCTCTTTCATTCTTCTTCTTTTTTTTTTGTCAAAGTATGAAGCATGGTCATAGGACCTATATAGTAAAATTTCCAACTATTTTAAAGATATGTTTGGACAGTCTGTCATGACCGATTTCGAACTATTTTAAAGATATCTTTGGAAAGTCTATCACGACCATCTTCACAACATGTTCAAGCTGACTTGCCATTTGCTGCAATATAATACTCCCAATAATACTCCCAATATGTGGCGTAGCAGTGAGGTGATCCCTGCGAGCTTAGTGGCAATGCGCTGAAAAACTTCAAACAATTGAAGTCTACATGACAGAGTTGTACTCTATGCTTTCTTTCCCAGTATGTCTTGGCATCAACCAGACCCTGGAGATAAGACGCCTACAGTGTTGGTCAGGAAATTTAAGCAACAAACTCACTGATGCATCCGTTAGGGGATCAAACTCTACTGTGTGGTAAGTCTATGCATCTTAGTCCAAACACACACACACACACACAAAACTTCAAAAGACAAATGCAACAGATGGAAGTCTAACCCACACAACCCCATAAGCTCGCAGCCTGACGCAAAACATTACATCCAGATCGGCCATCTGGTTTTTGCGAACTCTTTTTGGAGGCTACTAAATTGTACCACTATTCCTACAGCAGGTACTAAATTGTACCACTGTTCCTACTGTAGGCACTCAATTTTACCACCAACAACAAGCTGCTGTGGTGAAGTGGTTTAGTGTTGCAGACTCCCAGCTAGGAGACAGTAGGTTCGTTCTCACAGAGCCATTTGTTTAAAAGATTCTTCTGCCCCGAACAACTTTGCAATGGGCTCAACTGGGAAGACTATGACCACAGAACTCAGTTTCTGCCAGTTACTGGATGTACCTCCGAGCGCTGCACCTCACTTTTCATTTCTCCTCCATGTTTATGCCCTTGGTCAGGTTCAGCTGTAGTCACCAGTATTCGGAAAATTCAAGGGGACTATCGCTGGATGGATGTGGTGGCACCCTCTGGAGGGACAGCTTACTGATGATGGCTTTGCAAACTAAGCAACTATTGTCATCATTAGGGGGCTGAATAGGTGGTTTCCTGCACACAGTGAATCAAAACAGGTACCCACTGAATTACCACTGAAGTGACCCGATCTTCTCAGCACAGAGACACAGAGGGAAGGATGGGCAGGGCTCCAACTAACCACTGTCACAACTGTCACAGTCAACTGAACTTTTGGCAGACAAGTGGAAATACTCTTTCCACTTGTCCACTTGAGCAACAATTTTTACATTACGTCAGTGAAAGGGTGACTGAAAAGTAAGCTTCAGTGCAGACCAATCACACTTTCCTCTTCCTCTGTTCACTCTCTCTCTCTCCCCCAATTCCCTTTCATTCAGAATGATGATGTCTACCATGGTCCAGGCTTACATAAAACTTGTCAGCAGCATGCACACACCGTGCTTGGCAAGTGTGCAAACGACAGATCTAGTTTCTACTCCCTTTATTTCTCCCTCACTTGTGAACTACAAGTGTGCAGAGCTGCCACTGGCCGGTTTAACTGACTTTGGCCATTGCTTTCATTCAACATCTGCCCACTTTGGGACAGCAATGATTTGGGTGGGGGGGTGGGGAATGGGGTAGGGTAGGGCAAGCTGATTTCTTCTTCTTTTTTTTTTCATCCACTTGTCCCCAGGACAAGTGAAAATCGATGTCTGGGAATTTCTAGCCCTGGAGAGGTCAGGAACGGATGTAAACATGTGTGTGCGCACGCACACACACACACACTATCAACTCCATCACCAATTATAGTATTTATACTGATGAATGCATAACAGATTACAAAGCTTGCAAACAATTTATGACCTTATTAAAGCAGGTTGTGAACAAAACTTTACACCTATCAACTTCTAACACAGCTATCCCATCATTTGAGGGTGAAAAAAAAAACAAAAGGTCTGGGTTCTGTTATTTATTGGCTTTTGTGGCAACCACAATCAGGAATCTCAATGGCTGTTCAACCTGTCACATACTCAACCCTCTCTATTGAGATACAAGCTGAGTATGCGTATGCGCGTGCGCGCGCACACACACACAACACACAGACACTTCAAATCACTGTTCTGGTAGTCACTGTTAGTCCACAAAGGACAGCATCCTATCTCATTTCTTGCTGTCTGCTTTAAACCAGCTTCTGTGGAAGAAGCAGCGACAGTTATTCCCAGTCTTTGAAAGCCAATAAAAAAAAATACATGACGGCTAGCAATTCTTGTCCTTTCTCCCCCCCGCACTTTCCATCCTGTTCCTCCCTATAAGCCTAACTAGCCCCCTCCCATTCCTCTTTCAATCATTGGGCTTCCTTCTGAACTCCTGGGAGAAAGACCGAGGTAGGTGGAGAGGCGCAGATGAAAGTGGAGGAACAGAGACAGACAAGGTGAGGGAGACAGAGGTGAGTGTGAAGGAATTTTGTTGACTCAATCAGTGTTGCATTCAGGGTTCTCTCAAATGATTCTGTGACGTCAGATTGAAATGTACATGTGTATGCGTGCGTGTGTGAGTGTGTGCATGTGCATGCGTGCATACGTGAGAGAGAGAGAGAGAGAGAGAGAGAGAGAGAGAGAGAGACAGAGACAGAGAGAGTTAGAGAGAGTGAGAGATGGGGGGGGGGGGGGGGGGGGGGGGGGCAGCAGGTGTAAGAGAGGTGCCAGAGTTGTTTTTCCCCCCTAAAATCTATGTTGAAAAATCTATTTAATTCATTCTGTAGTTCATGATCTTGTCACCTGATTTAACCACATGAATTCATGCTTTAAAAACAATTTGAAATTTTCAACTGATCACAGAACATAGGACTGAACCCTATAGATGAAACACATTTGGGGCTCACAGCCCTACATTCAACACATTCTCTCACTGCATGAAAGAGGATACACCACAACAGACAAAACAAGATATGATATGAGATGGCATCCCAACCTGTGACTTTACAAGCTCAGGGACACTTTAAAACAAAGCTAAGCCATTCTCTGAAAAGGTTCAGGACGTGTAACCGGATTATTGATTCTGTGGCAATCAGGATTAGGGAATGTTGAGGGCGGTTCATATGAGTTACTCCCCACACTCTCTCCCTCGTTCTCTTCATTCCCCTGAGCTACACATAAGACATACTTACCACTTCTTTGGTTTTGTTGTCCAGAAAGGAGCCCTCCCATAACCCAATCTGCTGTCAGCTTTTACCCAGCTCTAATGGGAGAGGCAATGACAGTTATTCCCTGTCTTTCATTCCAGCAACACAGAGGTGCTATAAATGATTCCTTGATATTCTCCTCCTGTTGTATTCACTGTCCCTCTTTATCAGGATTTTTTAAAACCCCATGGTGGCAGATCAGAGGAGGAGGGGAATTCTTTATTTATAAGGATAATCCTAATGGAATATAACCTGCTTTTCAAAAATGCAGTTCTCATTCTGTGTAGAGTCTAAAATGAAAAATAACATATGTACATCAATGTCTCCTGAAGAATTTCAAAGTGAGGATAAAAATGACCTTCTGTCACTAAAGCTGTCAAATCTGAAAACACTGGGGGTGGGGTGTGGGGGTCACATATAGACTCATTCATGCATCCATTTTTGTTGTTGTTGGTATGCTGGATGATTTGATCGGTGTATTACAATATGCATTCAATGGTGTGTGTGTGTGTGTGTGTGTGTGTGTGTGTGTGTGTGTGTGTGTGTGTGTGTGTGTGTGTATGCATGTGTCTTTTGGGGTGTACTTCATAAAATGTGTCAGTACTGAATGACACCTAAATAAAACCATGCAAATGACATGGCCTGTTTTCATGTATACATGCAAAGCTGACAAGCCGCTTTCCTTTCCTTCACTTGGCACAGTATACCAACTATCACCTGTTGTCATTAACACAGTACTGCAGAATAAAAATATATGTTCTTTATTCCCAGTGTGGCTCTATTCACCAACATAGACAAGAGAAATATTCAAGCAGTGAAAGATCAATACCCCTTGGACATACCTACACAGATATGTACAGAAGAGATTCTCCCTAAAACAGAAAAGCAAACATAAATTCGAACAATTAAAGACATGAAACAAGGACTAAGCAATAAGTAAACTTGTCTTTACACTGGCGGTTTAAAACACATTGAAAACAAAAAATACTAAAGGGAGCACAGAATTGACAATAAAAACTAAGTGAATAGGAAAGTACAATCTGCCTGACATAACCCTGGACACTGGCAGCTACAGACAGCGCAGTGGGCCCTGGGATTGGCAGCCTTACACAGAGCTGAAAAGATTCGGTCTACAGGTCCGAACAATGGAAAATCCCATCAGCTATTGATCACACTTTGAGAGTCATTTGTTTACTGTTATCTTTTCTTCTGTTTTGACATTTTCTGATTCAAGTTCACACAGACTGTTCAGTTTATGTCTATACAGTGTGTCTGTGTGACCACTGGCACAATCTTCTCTCCGAAGTGCTGAGTGTCAAGCCCAACTGTCAGAGGTAAAATAAGGATTTTTCCCATTTCCCCAACAGCATGAGGGCTTCTGAACTTCAGCATTGGTCAAACTTTGTTTTATCAGAACTGTGGTTATACACTTCCATTATTCAAAACAAAGAAAAGAAAAAGAGCAAACAGAATATTTGACTGAAAGGAGATATATCTATATTTCATGGTAATCACTTCATTTTTCAGTTCAAACACAATGGATCAGACATCTGTGACTAAAGGTCACATACTTCATAGAATTCCCATACTGTACTCTGCTAATGATCTATTATTTTCTGCAGACAAATATTCTACAGACATATTTTCTGATTTCCCCATCAGTGGCATTTTCATGCATGATGTCCAAGCCACCAGTGAGGTTCCTTTGGCATTAAACACCTAATCAAACATGTTGTCAAAGCTACAGGAAGTGGATTATAAGTGCAGTGCAAACATTTCACAAGTCCCTTAGAGCTAATCAACATGAAGTCTAAAATGGGTTGCCATTTTCCCCTAATTTTGCCCGTCAGTTTTGGAAACTAAATAGTTGATGGATTTTTTTGAGATATCTGTGCATCTTTATGACCCTCCTTCTAAAAATCTATGTCATATTTGAAATCTGTTCATAAGAAACCCCCAGTTATACATTATCAGGAACACTGTATATATGATACATGGGTCACATGAGAGAGTGAGGGGGGGGGGGGGGGGGGGAGGGAGAGCGAGTATGGGTGAATACATAACAAAATAACATGTTGAAGACGTCAATGAAACCAAGATTGAGTCAAACAATAGCATGACACAAAGAAGACGAATGTATTATATGATGAAATATGGGAAAAACGGACATGGTGAAGAGATATGTTTCTTGATCAATAATAGATTCAACTTCATTCAAGTGGAAGTGGTATATACAGATGCTGAAAGTGTGAAGAATGAGGGAAAGAAAAGATGAGAGAAAAAGACAAATGGGTATATCTTAGAGACAAGAGCGAGAGAGAGAGAAGAAGAAGAAGAAGAAAGAAGAAGAAGAAGAAGAAGAAGAGAGAGAGAGAGAGAGAGAGAGAGAGAGAGAGAGAGAGAGAGAGAGAGAGAGAGAGAGAGAGAGAGAGAGAGACAAACAGATAAAGAGAGTGAGTCCGACTTTGACCAAAAGTTGACTGCAGTTCTTAAGAGTTTATCCGAGAGCTCCCTAAATAGAAAAAAAAGATATTTGCCAAAGCATATGAATCTTCACACTGCGTTTTAACAAAAAACATCTTGCTGATTGTTTTTCTAATGAATGAGTTTAAAGTTCTTTATGTATATTTGTATATTCTGTTATTCTGTATGAGTGTGTGTGTGTGTGTGTGTGTGTGTGTGTGTGTGTGTGTGTGTGTGTGTGTGTGTGTGTGTGTGTGTGTGTGTGCGCGCGCGCGCGCGCGCGTGTGTGTGTGTGCGTGTTGCTTGTGGGTGAGGGTGTGCATGTGTGTGCCAGCGTGAATGCATGTATTTAACAACATAATATGAAACGAAGTGTATGGCTGTTTCACATCCTGTGTATCTGTTCACGTACAGATCAAGTCTGCCTTGAAGAAACTTCGTGCAGCTTACTCTGATTCCCCTAATCATTGTTCCAAAGTTTAATTATACATCTTAATTTGGGGGGGAGGAAAAAGCCTTCTTAGTAGGAACAAGTCACACTGTCAGCAAAGTGCTGCACACTCCCCTAAAAAAAAAAAAAAAAAAAAAAAAAAAAAAAAAAAAAAAAAAAAAAAAAACAAATTTGTACACAAAAGACATCACAGCCCAAGACACCAAACACTACAATTAACAGTGACAGTGAAGCACTCCACTCCACCAATCATACTCCCCACCGGAATCCTGATATTGAGCTTCAAGAAAGTCATCGCCAGTCTCTGACCCCACACCCTGACATGATGAAGACCTGCCAGCGATATCACAAGCTGACTGACAATACTGCCTACCAGCTAGACATGCTCATGCTTGTGGACCTTGTCTAGCATTCAAAATCAGTCATGGCTTACTCTTTTGCATATCTATCAATCCTTATACAACAAAAGTTGTGAAAAAGTACTGGTGAGAACCTTCAGAAGAATGCCACCACCCTCCTGAGATGATGGACATTGTCAGTTATAGGCACAGCACCATTACCTGGAGTGCTCTTCGTCCACGGAGAACAGCACAGAACATTGCACTCACACATGAGCAAGCAGGAATGTACAAAAACAGGTTTTTTCCCTTTCTTTCTCACTTTTCTTTAACTGTTTATCAACATACTTCTCTTCACAGTTACTAGTCAGAGGGATGAAACCTTCCTCACAATACATAATCAATCCAAGATTTGTCATGCTGCTGCCTGATGAAGGCATTCTCTGGATTCCTCACGTATTCAGTTACAATGTGTTATTCTTTCTGGTTTGTTTTACTAACCAATAATCTGAAGATACAGTTTTTGACCTTTACTTCACACACTGATCAGGTCAGTTTACACAACTGACAAAACATTCAGACTCTTAATCAAAACAAAACATATATGATAAAACAAACAAAACCAGCAATGAAAAGTTTAGTTAACAAAAAAAAAAAAAAAAAAAAAAACAACAACAAAAAAACAACAACAACAAAAAACCCGAATCTTAAACATTGCACATGCCTGACTACAGGGTTTTCTTACCTAATTGCGCTGTTAGTTTGCATATCTTACTACTGCCAAACAAGGACAGCTAAAGTTTCTCTCTTACCAGAAGACTGTGATCCACAATCTAGTTCACAGAGGTCACTGATATACGACAAACAACTCACTGGTTCTTAACTGAAGCTGGAGCAATCCTCTCTCAATTGCAGTTTGAGTGATCTTTTTCTCAAAGGGAGAGAACACAAACAGCAGGATACTGCAAACTAGAGCTCTGGTGAGATCTATTGTTAGGGCATACTGAGCTTGGGACCATTTTTGAACAGGCTGTGCAAATGACTTTAGCAGTCTCTCTATGCAGCATGGTGAACCTGAATATTTTTCCATCACAAAAGACTCACTAACTGATAATATGAAAGCTTTTTTTTTTACATGGCTACTTCCGTTTGAACAAACTGAAACAACTCCCAGAGTGTGCTGAGTTATTTCTTCTCGTACAAACTTGTGGTCGCCAAGACACACAAACCACACTCGTTTTGGATCATCAACTAAAAGCTAAAAAAAAAAAAAAAAAAAAAAAAAAAAAAAAAAAGAAAGAACAAAACATGCTTTAAAAAAAAACAAAGAATGGATCAATGCAGCCATCAAGATGCCATCACAACTAACTAGGATCTCGGTCTTCAAGTCTGATTCAATTATGTGCTCAGCGAAGCCTGACCCCCCCCCCTTTCCACTAGTTTAGTTTTCTTTTCATTCCCCCCCCCCCCCCCAAAGAAAAACAATTCCATACACATATATACAAAACTACCAACCAACTACACACACAATAACCATGCTTGTTCTTCCATACCATTTAAAGAATGTAAAAAAAAAAAAAAAAAAAAAAAGGGGGAGAAGAAGTGGGTGCTGGAGGGGGGTAAGTCCTGCTGAAAAGACTAAACACAGCGCAGCTCCACCCACCCCCCCCAAAAAACAGAAGTTTTAGCACAATCCAGTCTGCAGCATGTGGAAATCCTCACGTGAACTTCCCATCACCTTGTAACACTTCCAAGCTCTGCCATGCACCACTACCACAATACATGGAGAGCCGAGCCCACAGCCCACCACCACCACGGGTGTCAACCAACGCAAGGTGACTGACAACCCCTCCGACAGTCCGCCACTACTGCAGACCAAACACGCATACAGTGCTCGCCCCCCCGCTGCCGCTGTCACGGGGCCTGTCTGGTCAGAACCAGACAGACAGTCAGGGCTTTGGCTCCCCCATCTCTCTCCTTCTCCCCCCTCCCCCCCCCCCCCCCCCTTCCCCACTCCATCCCTTCTCAAGCCTCTACTTTCCCCCACAGACCATGTCAATCATGTCTCAGCAGGAAATATAAATAATAATTATCCTTTGGTTCTGGACTGGGTCTGGTCGGGGAGTAGTGGGGTGTGTGAGCAGGGGGGGGGGGGGGGAGGTGGGGAGACTGCCAAGGGAAAGATAGGGGGATAGGTGGGATGACACTGTCTGTATAGCTTCACTAGTGTTGTAACGTTACATGTTGTAAATTAACAAATAAAACAAACAAAAAAAAATCTCATATAAAACACACATACACAAAAATCAGCCTACCAGCTAAGCAAGCAAGCAAACAAAAAAAAGCCCTGCCATAAAATAAATGGGAGAAAATCCATACTAGTCTAATGGCCTGTATTAGGTGGTGGTGTCACAGTCTGATCAAGCAGGGGTTCCAAGACCTGGGAAGGGGAGGTTTGAAACCTGATAGCTGTGTTAGCTGGTCTGGAGAGAGAGAGAGAGAGAGAGAGAGAGAGAGAGAGAGAGGCCAGGTTATAGTGGTGAAAGACAGAGACAGTTCAAGTAGGTGGGAGTGGGGTAGCTGGATGGGGTGGAATAAGGGTGGAGTAAGATGGAGTGGGAAGGGGGGGGGGGGGGGGGGGGGGGGGGAGGTGGGGGGGGGGAGAGAGAGAGAGAGAGAGAGAGAGAGAGAGAGAGAGAGAGACAGACAGACAGACAGACAGAGAGAGAATTTAAAAGGATAATTTCTTATCAATTAAACAACATACTCAATGTTGGTGTGTGTGTGTGTGTGTATGTGTGTGTGTGTGCATGTGCGCACATGCATACTCAGTGATTGTGTGCATGCGAGCATGCGTGTGTGTGTGTGTGTGTGTGTGTGTGTGTGTGTATGTGTGCTTATGTGCATATGTATTTGCATATGTATGTATGCGTGTGTGTGTGCACACGTGTGTGCATGTGCATGTATGCATGCACATATGTGCACATGTGCCAGTTGTGTATGTATACAATAAATACAAATTCCTCGTTTTGAAATTTTTCATTGTTACAGTCGCAATCCCAGCAGACCACAGAGCATCTCTGGTCTTTGAGAGACAATGGAAGAATTTCGTTTGGGTCTCACTAATTCTGCTTTACAGTTATACTAAAGCCTTGTAATGGAAAGCTAACAGGGCCAAAATCAAACACTGTAATGACATGGCAACATCTCTTCAAAACCAAAAATGCAAACACTGACCCCTTCGCCCTCTCCCCCCTACACACACACACACACCCACTTGCACACACACACACACCTGCACACACACAGACACACATCTATACACGTGCGCGCACACACACACACACACACACACACACACACACACACACACACACACACACACACACACACCTACCCACCTCCACTCCCAGGGAAGGGACTGAAAACGTAACAACACTACACCCCGACCTGTTCGGCTCAAACTTTTTGGTTGCAAGCAATTTTTGATGAACAAGAGCTAAACGTTCCGAGCTTTAAAAGTCTCACAAACTTAAAATCAATAAGGCTAGTGAACTGTTTGAGCTTCACCCATGTCAACTGCACAGCATGCAAGGTGGAACCCATCTCTCTCCTTCGTTTGCGTTTACCTTTCCTGGACTGAATCAAATATCCATTTTCCTGCTGACGACAGGAAAGGGTTTCACGCCATACTCCCAACCCCATGAGCGTTCAAACTCAAACCATCAACTCCGTGACTAAATGTATGAACCATCTGACGGCAGGTCCCTTCAGATCAAGAGTATTTTCAATGAAACTGGTGTATTCTAAAAACTATTTTTCTTCACTAAGGAAGGCGAGCTTGATTTCCCAAAGAAGATGATAAGCATCTCAAAACTGACAAGTCTTACATAAGTAACAACTGGCAAATTCTGTTCTTGATCTTATTTTTGTAACGCTGTGAAGCCAGATGCACATAACCTAACTATCCTCATACCCCCCATCCCTCTAGGGAAACACAAAACACCACAAAATAAACAAACAATAACAAAAGTAACAATGTTTATGGTTACAGTATGAAGACAGTGTACTACCCTTAAAACAGATGAATTTGTCAAGAGAAGCGCTGGCTTCAGCTCCTCGTTCACTTTTTGCTGCTTATAACAAGCACGTGTTGAGTCTGTTGGTAACATTTGTTTTGAAACTTATTTTGTGTGATTTTCTGTAACATGAAATGCATTTAAATGAAAACTAAAAAAACTGTTTTTTTTTTTTTTCTTTTGTTTGAGGTACAGATGTGGAGGGGGAGATAAAACAGGTTGAACACATACACACACACACACACAAACAAACACATACACACACATACCTGGTTTTAACATAAACTGTGAATACACTGTTTACAAAATTACAGTCTAATATCAGGTGTCTTTTTATGCTCTGGACACTCATGTTTTCTGTTCGATTATTTGTATAAAACCGTGTCACAACACACACACAAATCACCCCCCCCCCCCCCCCCCCCCCCCCCCACCACCAAAGTGTATGGAAGCACAGCACACGTCTGTACACCCATCAACAAACATGATCCATTGAACAACGGAAAAGGTAAAAACAGGTGTGGTTTCCAACAACAACACTTTCAAAAAAAATTTTTTTTTAGAACCATCTGCGGTGACTGATTTCACTCCAGTTGACAACTCCTCAGTCAGGTACAAAATCAGAAACTTGCCACACATCACATACACACACTTACAATCCCCGAACTGTATATTTTCACATGACCAGAAGGCGAAAATCAGAAAATCAATTGCTGCGGACTTGCAAGGTTGGATCAATTGAAATGAAGAGCTGAAGAGATCCCAAAATAGGAGCAATCATAATAATCCATGACTTGGCAATGTCTCCCTCCCGGCCAGAGCCTACAATAGGGAAACCATGCAACAATCGGCTGAACATTCCCTGCGTTTCCTTTTTTTTTTTTTTTTTTCCTAAGACCTGTTCTCTCCCTGGATACTAGAAGAGTTCTGGCTGACTCTTCCATCCCCTTTGAGTGTGTACGTGTGGCTTATGCAAACATGTTGGCATGCACAACTACCAGCTGGCCAGAGCAAAATAAATACTGTAAAAAGTATAAATAACAAATAAAGCTGTCAGTATCAATTAGCCGTTGGATTCTGACAGAGATGGTGTGACCCCCCCCTCTTTCCCCCCTCCCCCCAAGCAAGACTGTTGCAGTGAGACAGCTCCCATTGATGCGTAGCAACATCTGAGGGTGTAACCTGGTCTTCATAGACAATGTACACAAGTCCGATGTCTTTGTTCTCTTTATGTCAGTGTGGCAAATTTTCGGAATAGCTGCCTGCCCCCCCCCCCCCCCCCCCCCCCCCCCCCCCCAACTGCTGCTGGTACCAGCTGTCTTCTTATAAAAACAATGACCCTCGCAAGAGAATCGGCTGGTAAAATCTATAATGCCATCATCTTTTTGGCATCAATGTTTATCTGTACACTCACGTTTTCTCCGTTTATTATGACTGTGCTGATGTGCACAAATGTAAGCATGCATGCGTGTGTGCGGATGCATGTGTGTGTGTGTGTGCATGCATGTGCGTTGAGTGTGTGTGTGGGCAAACATGAGCGCATGTGCTTGTGTGAGTGAGTAAGTGTATGCGTGTGTGTGTGCAAGCGTGCACATGTGTATGCGTGCTCACATTTGTGTGCATGCATATTCATTCTTGAGTGCGCACGCATAAACAGGTGTACAACAGGACACTGATGCAGACATTTAAATCCCAAAAGATGCTTGCGCTTAAGAATGCGTATTTGTATCTAAACAACTGCAATCTCCTTAGCTTTGTTACACAACTGATCCTCTAATCATATGGTGAGAAACTGTTCAAACAATTCCAAAGAATACTTTCTACACAATGAACTTGTTTTTTAAACAGTCCTAAAAAGAAGACCCTGTTTGGTAATGAACCTGTTCAGACAGCTCTAAAGAGCAGAGACTCTTATAAATGATATTGAACTTGTTCAGACAGTCATAAAAGAGCAGACACTCTTTTGGAGAGAGAGAGAGAGAGAGAGAGAGAGAGAGAGAGAGAGAGAGAGAGAGAGAGAGAGAAAATAAAACTCTAACATCTGAGATTATTCAACAACATAATAAAAAATATGCATTACAACAGTTACAACAATTACCTTCAAGACCAAACCATCAGCATACAGCTGAGCACGGAGACAGATCTGAGTTTTTTATTTCTGAGTGTGCGCACGTGTGTGCGTTTTTTTTTCTTTTGAGTGGACTGCCAACTAAGTGTATATGACAAATCAAGGCTGCATGCAAACACACAGACAAAACACACCTGCGTAGCATGCAGCCCTGTTGCGCAATGAAAACAAACTCTAGTTCCAGAAACACATTTCCCACCGACCAGAGAACATGCAGTCAGCAAGATCATCTCAGTCACTTTTCTGTCAATTAAATGGAATTAAACCGCTTCCCCCATTTTAACACGTCCATTTGTTTGTTTTCAACATGTCAGTCAAGAATCACCACAGTATGGTCTTCCAAGCTGTTTAAAACTTCACATGATCTAAGATTAAAATTGAGGAACATATTATATACCCCATTAGTACAGAAGGAAATGAAGCCACAGAAAACCACCGCAGGTTCAACCTCTGTGATCATCACAACAGACACAAAATGCTCATGAGCCCCAAAACAGACCAGAACAATTACCAGTGCTGTCCCTTATGCCATAGCCATAAGCATTATCCCACCACAGGAAACCACACGGAGAGCTCAGTTTCCTTTTCAAAATCTCTCTCAGTGAACGGTTCCAACTTTTGATTTCTGTTCATGGGCAATATTTGGGATTCTGTTCCTCTCAACTTCCGTGCCCTCTCTTAAGTGTGGAGAGAGAGAGAGAGAGAGAGAGAGAGAGAATACGCAAGCGCATAAATATGCCTGTAAATGGTATTAAGGAATTTTTAAAATACCCCTGGTTTTATCACTAGTATACAAACACACAATAAATTCAGATCAATTCCACAAACAATCTGTTATTTATAGATGTATATACAGACCACTTCCTCCTTTAGATTTCTGTCTATAACTCTTAGTAACACGCTTGTTAGCACATTTTCTTTGAATGATCAGCACATACTGTAAATGCAAGAGAATCTCAGAGTGCATGTTTGGAATGGAACAACGCCTGCAAATGCAAGTTATGATCACTGAGGATACAGCTCACTAGTCTCATGGCAACAATACAGTTGCTCACAACTGTGTTTTGAATTTTACATAGTTTTATAAATATGGAAAATCCCTAATAACTTGGCTCTAAAATCATAACTCAGGGACAATGTTCCAGTTTTCTGATAAATGCTAGATATTGTTAAATAAATGTTAGCGAACCGCCCAGATGATATGAATTTTTTTTTTCACCTAAAAAAGAAAATGGATCTGAATATGTATCTGCACTAACATGTATGATTAAAGGTAGAGATGTCAGATGTCACGTGTGTGTGTGTGTGTGTGTGTGTGTGTGTGTGTGTTTTGAGAGAGAGAGAGAGAGAGAGAGAGAGAGAGAGAGAATAATATTATAAACACACACACACACACACATGTATATATACATATATATAAGCACATGTATTATATTGATTTTTGTTATAGCTTCAATTTTTTGAAAGAAAAAAAAAAAACAAGACAGTAATCTTATATCACAGTATCAACCCATTTCAACACAGGTCACCCTCATCCTTTAAAGTGATGATAACAACAGCTCCTTCACAGGAACCGCTGCACAACTCTCCAGTCAGTGAGGACAGAGATCCAGGTCACTATCCACTCCTGCTGAAGGACAGCAGGTAGTAGGTGCTTCTGCTGGATGGGCTCTAGTCTACGACACCTCACACACCGGTTCTAACTTGGAGATGGTTTTGCACATACAGCATATATCCTTTGAATGCAGCTGGCATTGTTTATTTCATTGTTTTCTTCCCCCCCCCCCCCCCCCCCCCCCCCCCCCCCCCCCCCCCCCCCTGTTCACTGTTTGCATACAGGGTTCCTAGAGACTCCCAAGAACAAAATTCATGGAGTTTTAAAGGAGTGTTTTTTTGTTTGTTTTTTTTTTTTATTTCAAGGCTACAATACTTACGTAAAAATTGAAAAAAGAAATGTCAGTTTGATTTTTCTGTGTTCTGGTTGATGAAAAAAATTATTTAAAACCAATTTTGGGGGGTAAAGAGGAAACAAAAAAAAAAAGTTGTTTTTTAAATAATTTTTTCATCAACCTGAATGCAGAAAAATCAAACGGCCATTTCTTTTTTCAATTTTTATCAGAGCGAGTGTGCCAATATACCACACATTAGAACATTAACAAACCCAGACTCCTTGTATCAAATGTCAAAGCACTAAAATCAGCAAAAACATGTCCATTTTGTAAGAGAACATACAGACTATGCATGGTGTGTAAGAGACTGGTTGGAGGAAAAAAAAAATAACAAACAAACATCGTCCTGACCCTGTTGTTGTCTGCCATTAACCAAGAGAGAGAATTTGTAATTTCATAAATAAATTATTGAAGTTTTCAAATTACCTCCCTTTGTTTAAACAGCAGACGGCAATCCAGAATTGCGACGACGTTTGTAAAAATTTGTTTTCAAATATTTCATTCACCTCACACACACACACAAAAAAATCAACTTGCTCTTTCTTTTTGCCACATTAAAAATTTTTGGAGCCGATGGCTTGATTTTCTCAGGTTTTCAAGAAGGTTTGGTCAACAGAACCACATTTTATTGATTTTTGAAGGGTTTTCAAGGTCTTGATCTTCGCTGTCAGAATTCAGGAAGTTTCAGGAAGCGTACGAACCCTGGCATATCACTCCCAGCCAACTGTCCAAAGAGAACATACTGACCAAAGTTTGATGGTATATAAAATGCCACCATCAAGTATGTGCATGTATCCATGTGTGTGTGTGTGTGTGTGTGTGTGTGTGTGTGTGTGTGTGTGTGTGTGTAGTTGGAGTGTGTGCAAGCTGCATGCGTGTGTGCGTGCATGCGTTTGTGTGTGTGGTCAATTCACAGAATAAAAACAGCAACATCAATATGTTCTTGTTCCATGGAAACTTTGTAATAATCTTGCAGAACAAACCCCCAACAAAATGTAATGAGTACATCCTTTGGGCTATATTCCATTTCCTTTTTTTTTTTTTTTTTTTTATATATATATCTAGTTTGATTGAAATCTGTTCAGTAGATGTTGGTAATTCTGCTGACTGACATACACACAGAAAACAAAATGAGGTTAAACAGGTGAAAACATAACCTCTGTGGTAGTTGTTAATACAGGAATTATATATAAATACAAAACAGAGAGCCCCCTGAAGGTTACTCCAGCCAGAGAAATCACAAACCTAAGTTGCCCCAGCCAGAGAAATCACAAACCTAAGGTTGCCCCAGCCAAAGAAATCACAAACCTAAGGTTGCCCCAGCCAGTGAACCACAAATCTAAGGTTACCCCAGCCAAAGAAATCACAACCTAAGTTTTCCCCCAGCAAGTGAACCACAAACCTAAGGTTGCCCCAGCCAGAGAACCTACAAACCTAAGGTTACCCCAGCCAGAGAAATCACAAACCTAAGGTTGCCCCAGCCAGTGAACCACAAACCTAAGGCTACCCCAGCCAGAGAACCACAAACCTATACTTACCCCAGCCAGAGAACCACAAACCTAAGGTTGCCCCACTACCCAAGCCAGAGAACCACAAACCTAAGGTTACCCCAGCCAGAGAACCACAAACCTAAGGTTGCCCCAGCCAGAGAACCACAAACCTAAGGTTGCCCCAGTACCCAAAGCAGAGAACCACAAACCTAAGGTTGCCCCATCCAGAACCAGAAAACTAAGCCACACACCCTCAGTAATAGTGGGAAGAAATCTTTAGAAGGACCCACCTCTCCATCCATCCTTCAACTCCACGGTCCCAGGGGGTGCTGATGGAACCTCAGGCCCTGCCTACATGTCTGCCGCCTATCTGGCGTCAGGTCATGACACGACTTTTCTGTAAAGCTCTTGTCTTCATGTCTGAGAAACCTCCCTTGTCGATACCGAAACACTCCATATCCTCCTTCGCCTGGCAGGCACAAGTGGCCATTACCCCTGGCTGATTTGATGGGGACCCCTGGCATGTGCAAACTGCTGACAGTATTGTTATGGGGTGGGGGTGAGGGTGGGGGGTGGGGTGCTTTTATTCTAAAATTGTTTCATCATTTGTTATACCTTTAAGCGTGATTCTTTGGGTAGTAAGGATTGCCATCTCCCTATCTCCCTCCTGCAAATCTCTCCCCCCCCCCATTCCCCTCCCTAAGCTGAAAGACCAAGGCAAAGGGCAGTACTGGCACTTGAAAAAAATGTCATTCATACGGCACACATGAACCATTTTACAGTCACAAACAACTGAAGATGAATCTTGTACAGAGATCAAAACCACATTAAATTCATTTTCTCTGAAACAGTAGGTAGCCTGCTTGGTTCAGTGGATGAAGCATTGTTCTTTCGATTCCAAAGACCTGGGTTCAGTCCCCCACTTTACACTGACAGGTAAGTGGAGACTTTTTATTTGACGTCAGCCTGTCAAAACCACAACCCTTTTGCTAGTTCCCTAGAAGACTTAAGATTCCAGGAATTACTATAGGCATTAAAAAAAAAAAACAACAACAAAAAAAAACCCCTCTTCTCATGCAGGTTTAACCCTTTTCCATCCTTGGTAGAAGATTATGCTATCCTGTGCTGTTGACGTACATATTACACACATGCACCCAACAGACAGAAAGTATAGGATTACACTTACCATATTTAGACACCACTTCTGCAGATGGCATGTGGCCATCGTAAAGCTAGGGTTACCTTAATGATAGGAATAAAAGTCACACATTCATCACTAGTAAACCTCAGAGATCCAGCAAGGGAATCAAGAAGAGAAAAAAAATTAAAGAGAGAAACATCGCAAACTAGACTGGCACCTGAAAAGCATCTCCCAGACTTCAGTGCACAACAATTTATCAGTCCTTTACAAAATGATCTCCAAACCCCCATTAAACAAACAAAAGAAAATTTGTTTTTAAGTCTCGACATCCCCCTCCCCTTCAATGCCAAATATATACAGAATGATTTATAAACTAGGGTAATTTCTGAAAAGTGTGGGAGTGATTGGTAGCTATGTAAACTAAACTCTGGTTACAAGTCCAGCTCACTGCTGGTCATACCCCTTTTGCGGCCATCAACATTGCTGCCAACCGTTTGTAATTGAAATTAGGGAACCATGGGATAAAGGGGGTGGCATTGACTGAAGAGCAGGAAGTGCGGCCTTCCACTGAAAGCATTCTAGCATGGTTGTATTTCAGTTGACAATTGTGAGTTTTAAAAAGAATGTGCTACTATTTTCCATCAAACAAAACTGCCAACATCCACATATCATTTGGGCTTTATTCTGCAATATTTTGTTGGCATCTTTATTAAAAAAAGAAATATATGATCCCCTAAACCCCATATTTTCATAAAAAAAATTTGAAGTTTTTGGATTTTTTCACTTATTCAGGATTTCTGGAATAATTTCTGAAACAGGAAAATATGGGAAAAAAACTGAGGGGGTGGGGGGGTGGGTGGGAATGGGGATGGGGATGGGGGGGTGGTGGATGTTGATAGCTATGCATCCGGACACTGCTCCTCAGTCAGAGCCATTTCAACCCTTTGTCCATCACTCCATGAACAGCAAGCCAGTCAACTGTGATACATCAACTGTCAAGGTCCATACATGTCATTTACATGAATTGAAAAAAAAAAAAAAAAAAAAAAAAAACACAGCAACTAATAATTAATGATTCAGTGAATAACCTCATGTGTCAAACAACTTTGCTTTTTTGATCCTTTGTGGAAAGAAGGTACAATCCCCCACTCCCCCACCCCCCTGAAATAACTGATGGGGGTGTCCTCTCCAATGTTTATGCAGTACAGGGAAACAATGTAGTTTTCCTTTAACAAAGTTATGGTTCATCATGACAGACACTTGGGGTCCATTGCCTCTCTCTTGCAGGATTCTAACAAACAGATGTCTTATTGTGATGTCAGTAGCAGGGCATGGATTTCACCTGAATATGCACTCATATTCATCAACTGGAGTGGAGGCACACACACAAATACAACACACTCACAGAACAATGCTGACAAACAAGGGAGGGGGGTGGGGTGGGGGTGGGGGCAAAAGAATAAGAGAGCAAGAGAGAGAGAGAGAGAGAGAGAGAGAGAGAGAGAGAGAGAGAGAGAGATGGTGAGAGATCCTGACTGTTGTCACGTATCCGGCAATGTGCCAATCAAAACCACCACCAGTCTGGATGAAGCGGTTGTATCGTTGGAGAGAGGGGAGAGAAGGGAATAAAACATTCAATTCAAACGATCGTAAATGGAAAAGGAAGCTTAGGAGCTGGTAAGCACATGAAGACCTGCACGTGTGCATGCACACAAACACGCATACAAAGAGAGACAAGCAAAATAAGACAAATTATTTACAAGGATATTAAATAAGCTTATTCTGCCTTAATGTAGTCCTCGCCCACAGTGCAGCCCAACACTACTCAATCATCAATGTGAACAGAGAGAAACGTCAAACCATGTACCAACAACAAAAGCTGCGGAGGAGGGGGCGAAAGAGGGATACATGATTATGCCCAAAAGTGAATGAAAGGAAACGATTTACATATATAACTGTTCAGTGGGGATAAGATATAGCAAAACTGATTCATGGGAAAGAGACTGTGACCCAGACCACTGATCGAGACAGTGTGAGGGAAGGCAGGGGTGTGTCCACTTTGTCTTTCTGACAACTCATGCAACATCTTGAGCATCTAATCAATCCGGTCTAAAAAAAAAAAAAAAAAAAAAAAAAGCCAGCTAAGGCCCGTGCACCGTCTAAAGATTACAATATGGTGCTTGCTTGCTGCTCATGTCTGATGTAGACTGACTGTTCTGTTTTCAGATGGCGCAGGATCATTCCCTATAAAGAAGCAGTTACGTGGTCATTTCTTGTGCATCTCATCATTTGAGTTCAAAACAAACAAAAACAAACAAAACAACCCAAAACAACAATAACAACAAAAAAGATTAGATGATATGAAGTAACACAGAAGCTGCACTGATCCCCCTCCCACACACACACTCCCCCTCCCTGAATCCCCTTTATAATCCCTTATACTTAAAACACAGAGGCGATGACAAACTATACTTAAAACACAGAGGCGATGACAAACTGGACAGTGAATCCACTGGGTGTTTGAATAATTCGCCATAAAAAGTTCGTTATCATATTATCTATCTACCTAAAAAATAATGCTTTCTTGTCCTGGGCTCCACGTCTTGTAAAACTGTAGTAAACACTGCAGATGATAAATATTAAAATATAAGAATCAAAAACAAGAGACTTCTCATGTCTTGAGACTTGAATACATTTTTTCACCAAATTTTCGCTAATACACAACTCTCCAGGTCAGGGTACAGAGACAAAAGCTTAAAACCATGTGAATATGTGTATATATATATATTGATTTATCTATCAATCTACATATGTCTGTTGGAAAATCAAACAGGCTGCATCTCTATTTGACGTCAGACTCTATCAGGATGGAGATGGCATTTTCCACTGGCTTGATTTGGAAAAGAATCATGCCTAGTTGTTATAAACAAGTGTCTGATCACTGATCAATAGTTTGATGGCAAATACAGTATGCAGGTCCCCTTCCTACATAGCTACTGACCTTTGGGAAGCACATTATGTAATCAAGGAGCGGTCCATGCAGCTGAAAGCTTCTGAGCCACACCCATCTAGAAGCTTCAACTCAATCTAGAGACACATTGTGGCCTTTCCTGTGACAGTGCTTCTATGTTTTCAAACTGCTACTTTTTTTTCTATGGGAACACACACAGACAACCGTGGGCTGATAAACCGCAGTTACAACAGGCAAGCTAACGATGAACTGAAGGTATTCTATCAACCAATTTTTGGTGGGGGTGGGGGTGGTACATGTTCAAAGGCACCAACCCATTCATTACTTCGTAGCATAATCATATTGTCAGTAAAGGTCACTGTACAACTGTACCCTGTGCACACACACATCCTCCAGTTTGCCATGAGATAGTTCCATTCTTAATTAATCTAAGATCACAGGCAGCATCGCTGGCCTATATTTCATTTTCCCCTTCAGGGCTGAAAGCATGGATGTTGTTTCAAGAGAGCAAACCGGCTTGGTTTGAGAGCAAGTTTCGGTCAGAGCAAGTTTCCTTTTGGAAGATTGCCCTGGGCCAGCCACTGCAATGTGTAAAATGCAGTGAAGGAAGGAAAATCAATAGCTAACTTCTGGTCATGGTGCCTTCTCACTGGTTACTGATCACAACAACACAGATGAGGGGGCTGATAGTTACACATTTTCCCCCAGCTATGGCAATTTGGTCAATTGTGCCAGTCATCAGCAAACCTTTGCTTCCAATAAGCGGACATTTGAGGGCGTTTCTGTGCAGGACTAGTATCTTTGTCTTTCACTAGTTCAAGCTCCCCTGCCTATACTGACGGCATTCATCTCTACCTCAGTACCTGTTGGCCTGACTGGCTCCAGGTTTGCCTGGCTGTTCCATGGGCTGGCTGTCTGTTCACCACACTTCAGCTTTTGTCAGATGACTGAATTTCAACCACACACAGGGTACTGGTAGTTCACTTGCAGGCACAGCGTAAGTGTAGAAAGTACGCTGATCTTGCTGAAGAACAAACATGAAGAAGATCTATGGCAAATGTGGTTACCTGAGAAGGCAAAACTAGCCAGCTGAACAATTTTCTTACCCCCAAAGAGGTGAGTCTACCTATGCAAGTGAACTAAACTTCAGAAAAAAAAAAAGGGCAAAGAATGGGAAAATGAGGCAAAATACTGTTCCTGTCTCCTCTACTTCGTAAGTTTAACAAATAAAAACAAATATCACATTGATAGTATGTATACACGATAAGAAACACTAGGCAACAACAGAAACCACTGAAACTCCCACTCCATCATGCCCCTTGTGCTCTGCACTCACACCTCTTGCAAGAAGGACCTGACCTAGTAAAGTCAGAGTTTGAACGCAACAAAGGTTGTATCATCAGCTAGTGCTTTTTGTGAGTGACAACTAGACAGAAGGACAGTAGGACAAGGGAGGGGGGGGGAGACAGAGAGAGAGAGAGAGAGAAGAGAGAGAAAGAAGGGGAGGGAGAAAGGAGGAGAGAGAGAGAGAGAGAGAGAGAGGAGGGAGGGAGAGAGAGAGAGAGAGAGAGAGAGAGAGAGAGAGACACAAACTGAGTGAGAGAAATTGATTAGACAAAAAGACATGGAGCTAGATAATGAAGATTCTTGAACACACAGGTACAGCAGCCACTGCCAATTAGGATAATGACTCATTTCAAAATGTCAAATACATATGGCAACCCCACTGCTACGCCCTCTGACATTCACAGACCAAGGGGAGAAATGAGGGGAGTTGGGAGGGAGAAGCAAGCTTAGAGGTGGAGGAGGGCGAGGAGTGGAGCAAAAACAATGTCACAACCTACAGCAATGTCACAACCAATCTACCTGATTGCCCAAAATGGGGGGGGGGGGGGGGGAGGGTTTGTGCCTATTCTGATCGACAAAGGGGCCAAACCACTGGCTCATCATCATCATCAGTCACCGAGCGGAATGCCACAGAACCAATCTATCTGATGAGGGCAGACACTGTATTCTGTTCAGGAGCTCGCTGCTCCAGTCATAGACTATCGTCTCCCCACCTGATGATGGCAGACACTGTATCCTCTTTAGAAGCTTGCTCCTCCAGTCATAACCCATCCTCACCCCCCAGTACCATGCACACCACCTATCCCTCTCTAGCTTGAGCTGACCTGATCATCAAATTACAAGAGGGGCACTGGGTTAATCATTATTTGTAATGACTGAATCCATCACTGTGTTTTTAACTGACTGTTTTTGGTTAGTTTTAGTAAGATGACATTGGGAGGGCAGGCTGAAAGGCTGGTTGAGGGATAGGGTTGGAAAAGAGCGAATGAAGGAAGGAATGAAGGAGGGGGGGGGGGGGGGGGCAAGACAGCGAAAGAGGAGGGGGGGGAGAGAGGAAGGGAGTGAGGCAGAGAGAGAGAGAGAGGAAGGGAGAGAAAGAGAGTGAGGGGAGAAGGGAAGGAGAGAGGAGGGAAGGGGAGGGGAAGAAAAGAGAGAGAGACAGAGAGAGGAGGATGGGGTGAGGGGGGGGGGGGGGGGAACAGGCACAGAAATTGATAAAACAAAGATTTGAACTCATCCAAATGCCAGCAGCAACCAGTAAGTGCAATGACCCACTTCAAAACCTTGCATTACAAGAGGCACCCATTCAGCAAACCCTCTGACCTTAAGACCAGAGTAGAGGAGATGGGGCAGGAATGAGTTTTTGGACTTTGAGGTTGTGGGTGAAGAACTGAGAAAATCAAAATCATAATCTGTCTATCTGATGGCTTAAAAGACATCATGCACACTCTCGACCAGTTTGGCAGGCCAGGCCATTATTGGTTCGTCTGTCTGAGAGGGATCCCTCCTCTGAATCATGGATGATGGCAGCCATGGCATTCTGTCTATGATGTAGCTGCTCTTGTCATAAAACCATCATCACTCTCATGTCTAGCACTATTCCTCCCAAACTCCTCTGTGTGACTTGAACTGATGTAAAATATTGTAGAAAAAATTGGGGGACAGCTTCACAACAGGTGTTCATAGAAGAAGCCCTTGAACTCTTGGCTTTCTAAGACATGAGCTTCCGCTCTGAACTTACACTCTATGGGGGGCTGGGTTGCATCCAAGCGATGATTCCTACAGGTGTCCATCTGCTGTCAGGAATTGTCTGGGTACCATTTTTTCTTCTTCCGCAAAATGAGTCATCACCCATATCGCATTGGACACCAGTTCTAAGTTGGGAAATTGAAGTCCTGTGGAGTTTACTTTTGTTCCTGTATGATCAGATCCTGCTGGAACTCTATTCAGCTGCCTTTTCCATTGCTTTTAGGGTTCTGGTTCTCTTCTTACCAGAAACTGAGAGCTATTTCATGAATTTATGGCCTGATGTATCTACAAACCCATTTGCTCTTATATCTACAGCATGGACAAGGCCTGTGGTTTGGAAGCCAGATTCCCTCAAGCTGCTGGCGTGAAGTGATACTTCTCAGTCTTGGAGAAGTAAGCTGGGTCCAGTCTGCTTTCATGTGGAGCTGTGAGTTCAATCAGGACTATGTGGTGTCAAAGAGGTGACTGCTGGTGGAAATTTAAAAGAGGATTTTCTATCCTGCCGAACAAAAGAGACAAACAAATTACAAGACAAAACATGACGCATTTCAACCTCTTTGGTCTTCTGCCGGCAAGACCAACAACATACAAGACAATGAAAACGTTCCACATCCATTTTGCACCTAATTTGAGGAGATACGTGATTGACCATTCTTTGTGATTGTTTGTTTCTTCGTTTTCATTGTCTTGAAAGTTGAATGATGTTTGTCTTGCTTGAAGACGATCAAAGAAGTCGAAACACGTCCTGTTTTGTCTTGTGATTTGTTTGTCTCTTTCGTTCAACGGAACAGTACATCTTCTTGTAACTTCAGGACTATTTGCTGAACCCTTGTGGAGTACTAGGTGGGATCTTGAATCACTTTTCCTGGTAATTTCTGGAAGGTTTACCGTTCTGGAAGGTCTGCTCTGCAATCTCAGTCACCCATTCCATCCAGTTTGTGGAACCATTCAAGGACACTGGGACACTTCTTAAATTCTTATACAGCATACAGGGTATCCTATTAGGTGCATGCGAAGTTCACTGCGACCTAGGGTTGTGTCAAATTACAGAACAATCCCATCACATTCCTGACAGTTTGAACTTTGTTTTATTAACATTAAGGCGTGTGTGAGTGTGTGAGTGTGTGTGTGTGTGGTGGTGAGTGAAAAAGAGAGAGAGAGTGGGGTAGAGAGGAAGGTGAGAGAGAGAATGAGAGGAAAGAGAGAGAGAGAGAGAGGAGGGGAGAGAGATGAGAGAGGAGAGGAGAGAGAGACGGAGAGAGGGGGGGAGAGGAGGAGAGGAGAGGGAGAGAGAGAGAGAGGAGGAGAGAGAGAGAGGAGGGAGAGAGAGAGGGCGAGGAGAGAGAGAGAGAAGAGAGGGCGGAGAGTGTTGAGGCAGGAGAGACAGAAGACAACAGAGGAGAGAAGAGGTTGGAGAGAGGGAGAGAGAGGAGGAGAGGAGAGAGAGAGCGAGAGCGAAGGAGATGAGGAGAGAGGAGGGAGGAGAGGGAGTGAGGAGGTGAGCGGCGAGGAGGAGAAGATAGCAGATGATCACAGAGGAGATCCGGGAAGAGAGCAGAGAAATGGGGATTTGGAGAGAGGATGGTAGAGGAGAGGGGACAGATGGGAGGAGACAGGGGAGGATTGACCCCAAGGGGGGGAGACCGGGGCGAGGATGAGGAGGTGCACTAGGAGACCACTCTGATGAGGAGAGAGATGGAGGAGAGGAGAGGAGAGGGACGACTGCGAGAAGGGAGAGAGGAGGAGGGAGGAGGCGGGGAGGAGGGAGATGAGAGACGACGACAGACCATGAAGTGAGAAAGAGCTTGCACTCTGACCGGCTCTAGACCCATCGGCACAGAGGGGAACACCTCTGAACCAAGCCAACTGAATGGTGGCGGCTGTGGAAATCTTGGCTATGATGTAGCTGCTTCTGTCACAAAAACCACATGAGAGGGGAGTGGACCCAAGAGGCAGGTGGAGTGGGGATTGGGGGGGGGGGGGGGGGGGGGGGCGGTGAGGAGAAAGAGATAAAACCTAAATGAAAGAGAGAGAGAGAGAGAGAGAGAGAGAGAGAGAAGATGAGAAAGAGAGAGAGAGAAAGAGTTAGAGAGAGGAGAGAGACGAGAACAGAGAGAGAGACGCATACAGTTAAGTAATATAAAAAACTAATCTACTGATAGCCTGTGACACATGGGCATGCACTCTGACTGGCTCACTGACCAGGCATTGGGCTCATCTGTCACAGTGAGGTACGCGGCCTACCAGAAACACTGGATAGTGGCTGCAGTTGCGTTCTGGCTATGATGTTGTGGCTCATGTCACAAACACATGTTAGGTGGGAAAAAGGGACAGAGGGGGGGGGGGGGGGGGGGGGGGGGGAGGAGGGAGGGTTTGGAGGGCAGGAGAGAGGCAGAAAAGGGAAAGATAAACTTGGATGAAACAGACAGAGAGAGAGAGAGAGAGAGAGAGAGAGGGGAGGAGAGAGAGGAGAGAGAGAGAGAGGAGAGAGAGAGAGAGAGAGAGAGAGAGAGACTGATAAGTGATTTTATTGTCATTACCAAAGAGGTCTTTTGACAAGGGGGGGAGGTGTTAACGAACAACAAACATTTCCCTCTTCCTTTCCTGCAAACAAATAGTACATATTCATTCTTAGTGTGTATCAAATCAGAGAGAGAAGAGAGAGAGAGAGAGAGAGAGAGAGAGAGAGAGAGAGGAGAGAGAGAAGAGAGAAGAGACAGACAGACAGACAGAGACAGATATTGTGAGAGACAGTGAGAGGGGCAATATCTAAAACTAATCTACTGATGGCCTATGACACATCAGTGTGCACTCTGACTGGCTTGGTGATAAGCCATTGGCTCATCTGTCATCGAGGTCTGGAGCTTAACCCCTCTGAACCAAGTCCAACCAATGGTGGGCTGCCTGGCATCCTGGCTATGATGTATTGTAACTGCTCATGTAAGGCACATGTTAGTGGAGTGGACTGACAGAGAGGAGAGGATTGGTAGTGGGGACAGGAGAGAGGAAGAGAGAGTGAAATGAAATGAGAGAGACAGACAGACAGACAGACACATACACATGGATGCAAATGCTAAAAAAAAAAAAAAAAAAAAAAAAAAAAAAAAAAAAAAAACCTTTGAAGACGAGGTCCAAGGAAGGAAAGGCCCCGGATGAGTTCAGGGGCAGCTTCTTTCAATCTGCCTTATGACTGAAAAGCATGAACAGCATGCTTATGTTTGACAAATGGTTCTTTGTTCCACGGGCTTTCATGGGCAGACAAAGAAAACTTCTTCTTTCTTCTTCTTCTTTTGTTTGTTTTATATGATGGTAATTCACAATTTCAGCAATCCCCCCCACCCCCACACAGATTTCCATAAACACAGAAAGGAGCTGCACCCATGCATGCATGTGTACACACGCTCAAACACAGAGAGAGAGAGAGAGAGAGAGAGAGAGAGAGAGAGAGAGAGAGAGTGAGAGAGGAGAGAGGGGGAGGGGGGGGGGGGGGAAGAGGGGGGGGAGGGAGAGAGAGAGAGAGAGAGAGAGAGAGAGAGAGAGAGAGAGAGAGAGAGAGCACGCAAACCCAAGAAATGTTGATCATTTAAAAAGGAGATACATGAAATATTCAATGAGCTAGACCCTGGTCTGTGAAAAGCTTCTGGCTCTAACAAGACATCAGTTTAATCCCTCCCTCCTCCACAACCCCCCCCCCCCCCCCCCCAACACACACACATACACACTCTCCCCTGTCCAGCCACCTAATCTATAATCAATGCAGATCTCTGATCATCCTAGTACACTAAAATGTCCACAGGTGGATGAAGTACCAATGATAATCCACCAGTCACACAAACAGGTGAATCATCAGCTGGCATTTCTACGGTAACCAAAAGTAAGAGTGTCATAACACACACATTTTGATACTCTGTACACATGCAGGATCCACCAGGTGAAAAGGACAATGAGAGCAGATTCATGGTGCTCACTGTTAATGACAGGTTAAAATTGCAAAAGAGCTCCGAGGTAGTGACTGACGTTTGTTTCATGCCTCTGCATTTTGTCCTCTCCTTTTAAAATGCCAGGGGATGTTTCCCACAGTGACTGAAAAAAAAAGCTGAAGCTCTGACATATGGTATAATTTACTTTAGCATTTGCTTTTCTCCTTTCTGTTTCTTCTCCTTTTTCCACTTTTAAATATTTTTAAGAATTCCTGCACTCTCAGAAAAAAAACCACTAGGGAAAGATTATTTTCTACTCTTACCTGAGTGGATAGATAGGTATCTTCAGTCTCACGTAATGGCATCAAGCAAATCACTTGGCATCAATGAAGTCACTGGAAAAAAAAAAAATTATATTCAAAAACAAAACGAAAAGCAACAGAAAGAAACAACCAAACAAGGGAAAGAGATACAGCCAGAGTTGGCACAAAAAAAAAACAATTAGCAGGATAAAAGTTACGGCAGAAGTTTTCTTTTTTTTTTTATTCTGGTCTTCATCCTCAGATCATACAGTCCAATATCAATCAACCAGAAACTTCAGCAAAAGTACACACTCACATTGTTGTTCTCCCACAATTCTAAATGACAAAGCATTTGTATGCATCCATCATCAGTACCACACTGATCATGAAAGAAAGAGAGAGAGAGAGGGGGGGGGAGAGGGGGGGGGGGGAGACAGAGACAGAGAGAGGGAGAGAGAGGGAGGGAGAGAGAGAGAAATTGAGAGACATAGAGAGAGAGAGAGAGAGAGAGAGAGAGAGAGAGAGGCAGACAGACAGAAAGAGACCAGGCACTGATCCTATTATATCATCAGAACAGCCATCCAAAAATCTTCAGCACCTGATGGTGACGTCACCATCTTTTTTATGACCTGCAGTAAAGTCTTTTCACCTTGTCGGTGGCACTGCAGTTTTCTGACAAGATTCTCCTCTGATTTTGCTCCCCCCCTCTTTTCTTTTCTTTTTTCTTTTTCTTTTGTCAGCAAGATGTTTGCTTCCACATCACCAGCCTACACAACATTTCATGTATTGATTCTTAAGGGACGCTCTCCTCTCCAATTAGGCTGATTTTTGTCAATACCGACTAGATGCCTTATCCCCCTCCCACATTAAATAGGCTGGGGGCTGGGGGGGGGTGGGGGGCATAAAGACTGTTAGCTGCGTTCTATCCCTGTGTCCTTTCTAGGGGAACTGTGTTTTCCATCTCTGTCGGTTTTTTGTATTTTAGGATCGTCCAAGTCTTTGCGTCACTTCAAGTTCTGTCAGTGCCTGCTGTTCAGATCTTATTCATTGCGCAAGTGCATGTGTGTGTGAATGGGTGAGCAAGACACACAGAGAAAGAAGAGAGAGAGAGAGAGAGAGAGAGAGAGAGAGAGAGAGTGAGGACAGACAGACAATACGTGTATGCATGCACACACGTGTTTGTTAAGGCATGTTTCTGTGCCTTTTTTTTTTTTTTTTTACTTTTTATCCATGTGATTTGTGAATGTTTTCATGTGTGAGCCCGTATGTGTGCGTGACATCCATTCAATAGCTACTAATGGTATGGCTGAGTCTTTCTGTGTGTGTGTGTGTGTGTGTGTGTGTGTGTGTGTGTTTCCACAAAGCTCTAAAAAAAAATCTGAAGAGGAGAGTGTGAGAATTTGGTTTTAATCGAAACACAGCATCACTGGATGGCTGAATCATAAATCCAATTGCTAAGGTTTCCTAGAAAATGGGCTCACAAGGTCAGCCAAAAAGCACTCAGGACACTGAGAAGTCTACCAGCTGCCACAGTGCTTTAGTTAGCAATGTGGGCTCGCAGGTTGGGAGATTATGACTTTGCTTTCTATTCAAGGCATTCATATGTTTAGATTTTCGGCCATGACTTCCTTCTACCTAGTGTTGAATGAGCTATGAGCTAAAATGGGAAATTTTGGACCACATCATCGTGCTTCATTCATTTAATGAATGTGTCTCAGCCAGCACTGCTCAAATTTTCTGACAAACATTGCGGATGCTACTGCTGCCTCTGGTGGATTCTGGGATTTTTTTTTTTTTTTTTCTTAACTGAACATCAAACATAGACAGGTAGAATACAACTCTGTCACACAGTATCAGCCCAGAATGGAGTCTCAAAGCATCATCTTCAACCATGATTTCATAATCTAAAAAAAAAATGAAATACCAAATTCTATTGGCCCTTCATGCCCTGCTTTTGATCTCAGTTTTGATTTCCTCTGCATGTCCATATCCAAGAAGAGAGTTCTCTTCAAAGTTCTTGATAATACAGGGGTGGGAGCAGAGAACCATAGCCATACTGAAAAGGCCAGGGGTCCAGGGGGCCGCTTTAGGCCCCTGGTGGGCAACCCCCCAGACGCTGAAGAAAATTTGTCTTGCCAAGACACTTTTGTGGCCTCTCCTTGAAAACAAAGTTGATAATTAACTTCTATACAAAAAGACTCCAAATATGACAAAATATGACTTACGGCATAATACTCAGTACTCAGATTACATCTTAAATTCAGTAAACCATCAAAGCAAAATAGGATGCAATGTATAAATATTACTCACCAGTGATGTTAACAGACGATAGTGCCAAATTTCAATCACTTAATTTATAAGTTCAAGAGTGTGGATTCCTTTTTTTTTTTTTTTTTTTTTTTTTTTTTAAGTCTTACATAGCTTAAATTCTGCAGAGTCAATGTCTGCACTAGCACTGGACTGGAACAAACTGAGCAAAATCAAAAGCTTCAGTGGACCAAGTCTTACAATAGAAATCAGTGTTTGCTGTCACTGGGGCATCTGAAAAATGAAAGTCTATGGTTAGAACGGATGAACCTGGAAGCAATAAATCAGTAACCCCAAATGAACAAATTTTGAGAAGAAAATCAGCGGCTGCAATGAGTGAACTTGAAAAAGTCTATAAGCTAAAGCAGCAAGGTGAGCATGGAACTGGAAATTACTGGCTGCAGTGAGGCGAATCATGGTAATAGAGTCAGTGACAGCAGTGGGGTCAGCTCTTCAATGACTACAGTGGGGTGATTCTGGAAACAGAAATTGGTGGGATCAGTTTTTTTTTTTTTAAACCTACATTGGGGCGAGTCTTGGAAACAGAAGTCAGTGACTGCAGAAAGGTCAGTCTATAAAATGAAAATCAGTGTTAGCAGAGGGGCAAGTCTTGAAAACTAAAAGCTGCAGTGGGTTAACTCCTGAAAATGGAAATCAATAAAAGCACAGAGACAAGTATTGGAAATGAAAATCAACTGATTATATCCAATTGTTGTCTGTTGCTTAGTTTTTTTTTAACTTCTTTGCAAAGAAGCTTCTTATATCTGTGGGAGTGGCTTTCCATTTCATTGGCTGACTCAGAAGACACCAGTGCAATTACTGCAGCAGCAGCAGGAAGAGTTTACATGTATGTTTCAGCGCACTGAATTTCTCCACGTTTCGTCTCCTGGAAATGCACTTTGATCGACTTTTTTATCATTTATCAAGCTTCCGACTGTACAGAATACACCAAGCAGCGCCTACTTCATTTGTTTTCCGCAGCCACTTTCGGAACGGACGATTCAATTCGTCCATCTCATCCACCCATTCATTTTTCCACTGGTTTTTCTTCAGGTCATTGTCAACCTTCTGTGCCTCTGCTTCGTTGTTAATCTGCTCATTTTTGACAAATATAAAGCACAATGATATGGTCTTCACGCATTGGAAACAAGGTAGCGGATTTCAAATATGAATGGCGCAAAAATCTGAATCGGAACACGGAAAAAAAAAAAAGGAAAATTAGCTACACGGAATTCCGTATCAATATGGAAGGTCTCCTACCCCTGATAACAAGAAGTAAATGAAAATTTTAATGCTGGAAGAGGTGATGCCCTCTGGAGGGGGGACCCTCATACATGCCAGGTCTGTGACCACACAGTGACTGATGTCAGGAGGACTAGGAGCTTTGTAGGTGGTGTGGTATGCACCAAACTATAGTGGATCAGACCAGGCACTAACGACCACCACTGCAGCGAGCTGGCAGCTCTGGTGAGCTGCATCATCATGACCTTCTACTGACTGCTCCTTACGGACTTCAGTTCTGGGGCTGCAATATGGCTGTATGTGTTTTGGGAGAAATAGATTATAGAATTAGTAATGCGGGACTGGAAGCAATACCACAGGGGACATGAAAGATAAGACAGCATAATAACAACAAATAAAAGAATAATAAATCAATAAAAGAATAACAAATCAATCTACCGACACCCCAAAACAGCTTTATACAGACCTTAGAGTTATTGGTCTTATATATACAAGTTTTCGCTTCATGATAAAATTGATTTAATGTTCTGAATCAAACTTCTTAAATACCAAAGGAAGCAACAATTTCCTTCAGTTTTAAAAGTTCAAAGAACAAAAAGAAAAAAATCATGTTTCGTTGAAGTCAGTCAAACACTAAGAAAGGGATGACAATAAAGTTTATATATATAGGTATGCAAATGTTTTTGTGGATTTTGTGGCATTGAACTTCAGTCGAAGTTGACTTGTTCAATGAATGAATCACTTCCAAATGGATATTTGTATCAGTAAAATGATCCAGTTTAACCCAAAGGTCTTGCTTTACAGATGCACTTTGTCTCTGTGTATATAAGTTATAACTTTCTAAACTGGGCTCGCATCAACTGTCAGATACGCAAACTCCTCTAAATGGTTTTGGGTAATTGGGAAATTTCAGTCAAGAACTCTCAGTTCAAAATTTACCACACAAACTCTCCATCAAAATTCAAACCTGTACAAGTGTTTAACATGTTCTTTTCAACAAGAACGTAAATAAGCCTACTTTTTGATGGTATTGATAAACAACATGTACAATTTGACATTTTTCAAATGTGTTCATAACTTCACTTGAACTTTTAGTTATAAAAAAACAAACAAAAAAAAAAATCTTTTAAATTCAGTAACAGAAATATCTGATTTGCAATGCTTTTTTCCAAGCAAATCAGCCAGCTTAACAGTTTTAAACATCAAAGTTCAACTGTCTACAAAGAAGTCTAGAAAAAGGTATGGTGTAGGTAACTTTGCATATTGAGTCAGTTGTACACTGAGGTTATACACTCAGGAAAAAAGTCATTTCGACATTTGCTTTACGACATTTGCTTTATTTGTAACAGAAATAAGACCACCCTACTGGGTTTCCTGTTTTGAAAAAAAATTAAGGTGTTTTGGAGGGCAGAAGAAATCCCCCCAAAACAGATGAAATAACCACATATTTTTGTGAAGTTATGAGCACAATAGAAAAAAAAAAAAAAACAACCCTTTCCCTGCTTCTTAGCTTTTAGGTGTAATAGAATCAATATCTAAACCTTGCCATACACTGAAAGTCAAACCTTTGCCATGGCAAAATATACTAATAATAGTCTGATATTTTACAATAACTACATGTAGAACTGTTTTTGATGAGACAATGTGGCACAATGGGGAATTCAGACTGTATTTCTTGATTATGTTCATTCAAAAGCTTGAATTATCTCAAATTATCATTTTCAAATTATGGAACTAAATACATATAATCAAAAAAACAATTGTGAATCATAACACTAGCCTTTGTCTTAGCCTAAAATCTTTGTACCTTTCAACAGAACACTGACATGACAGATCTCAAAATAAATCTAAAATGTCACGCAGATGGACATCTTTTCGTGCCTTAGCTCATAAATGTATCATTTCCTGTTTCTAAAGGAAAACAAACCAGCTGACCAGTCCAATAAATGTATAACTGAGACTGGCTTTGGGTTTGGTGTCATCACCTGAGACTAGCACTAGTAGCAGTGTGACGTGACTCATGATCCCAACCTGTCTTCACAACTGTAGACTGCCCTACACTATGAAACTACTGAGCAGCTAAAAAAAGAAGAAAGTAGGCGAATGACCCTACCTACCTGGAGAAATGAACTTACTGTCCAATTTTGATCCAGAACAAATTGCAATCAGCAGGAACAAAATACAATGAATTTAGAAAGTTGGCATCTCAGAACATAAACACTAGTGGTAAATGTTTGGACTGAGCAAGATGTCCAGTTCTAGTGCATCTCTCAAGACAAATCTATACTTAGAAATGTACCTTCCACTGGAAAACGAATTCAGATTCTTGTGAATATTGATCTTATTTTTGACAGACACCAAAGTTGCTTGTGGGCAAACATGCAACTTCAGAAGCTAGGACAAGATGAAGGGATTCGCAGTTTTGTGAGTACAAATGGCCCTTTTTTTATTCCTCCAGTGGAGATCATTATTGAAAACAAAAAACACAGTGCTGAATGAATAGTAACCAAGCAAGAAGAAACCTGTTGAAAATGGTAGGGCTTGCAAGTCTGCAATATGGAATGACAACTTTTGCACAGATACGGATTCAAAGTCACACAAGTATTGAAGATAATGAACTACAAACCCTCTTCATAATCGCACATTTCATGACAACAATGAACCACTCACTGATGCCCCAAGGTGGCACAGATTTGTATGATCATGAACCACAAACTGTATTCAAGATTAATTGATGAACATGAAAAATTCCCTTCAAGTCTCATAATTCTGAACATGTTGCTGACCTCTAGTCACACTGAATCCTGAAACTGAACATTGATTTGATGACATAGTTGATGACACATAACTCTGGAGGTATGACAGGTCATGCCATCCTTTTCTTTCTTCTTCCTCTTTAATTTTTTTTTTTTTTTTTTTTTTAAGTCTTTTAATTCAAGTATAACTTGACAAAAGGTGCATCCCAAATTTCCACTTGAGTATTTATATGACACATAATTTGTGACAATTCAATGTTTTGGGGATGTCATTACTGACTAGTAAACATTTGAATTATTCATAGATTTGTCACAATCTTTCACAGACAAACTTGAAAAAATTGTCTATCACAGTTTATACTGACAATCTGAGGGTGTGGAGGGTGGGTGGGGGGAGTAATCTGCACATGAAGTTAATCAAAACCATAGTCTTACTCCAAATTTGTACAATCACAGCTCATACTAACAATAGATAGATTATAACTCGCACATTGTTCATCATGAACTCACACACTGTTCATCATGAGCCAATTCTGACAATTTCTGCTGTGATTTTGTCTAAAGACATACATTATCAGCGGGTCATATACATATGATATATACATGATCTTTTTATTTGACTAAACACACACATATATGTAGCAGATATACCCCATGTATCATGTATATACATGTATAATTACATCAGACTGTAGAGCCACCTTTCAGTTTGTGTTCGTTTCAGCTTACATTTTTTTTTTTTTCTTCAGAATGGACGGATGGTTCAGCAGCTGGCTGATTCAACCATTTTCATGGCTTTGTAACACAGTCAAGAATTAATGCGTAAATGTCACACAGAATAATTCTATATAACAGTGAAGAGTAACAAAACTTGAGTTGACACTTGTGTTCTAACACCAGTCTGCGTGTGTGATCTTTATCATTATACATCCCATATCTTCAAACATTCATATAAAAAAAAAGAATACCTACTGAATAAGTTGCTTTCAGAAGTTTGCTAGTTTGTTGAATGATACAGGAATTAACACAGCTGATCAAGTTGTGCATAACTGTTAAACAGAAGCGGTATGGAGGGGGGGGGGGGGGAGCAGGAGAAAAGGCCAATGTAATGATAATGATGAAACATGAAAGAGCAAGTAGGCTGACATAATAAAATCACCCAAACGCATTTGACAAGCACATCAAAAATAAAGATCAACGCAGGTCTGTTGTTCTCATCTCAATAACATTCAGCCCCCCCCCCCCCCCCCCCCCCCAAAAAAAAAAAAAAATAAAATAAAATAAAATAAAGAAGGGAAAAGAGAGAGAGAAATGGGTATAGACCAGTTTAAGAAGACACATCATTTCACTGTATCAAAACCTTACACGGGTAATTATAAATACTGGCAGGACTCCTTATTCAGGCAACCATGATGCACTCAAATTAGAAAGCACACACTATAGGTTTACTATGTCAAATGAGTCTATGGTGCATTCTGAAATATTTAAGCTAAATTTCTTTTTTTATATATCTCTAGTTCTGTTTGCCTTTTCCCTCTATCTGCCTCTCTTTTTTCCTTTCCCCCATTACACATACACATACATGTGCGCGCCTGCATATAAACACACACACATACACACACATGCATGTGCAGGCACGTTTGCAGGCATACGCGCGCACACACACACACACACACATCTTTAAACAAATAATAATTCGATTTATATGTTTTCATATGTGTCATTGCCCATACATATTTATTTGTTTTCCTTTTTATGTCACAAGTCCCGAAGACGGTCCGTCACCGAAATGTAGATTTTTGTTCTATTTTTTTCGTTTTTTTTCCTCCCCATTTTAAAATCTGATGAGCATCCTCAGACATTTGAACTTGGAAACTTCAACAGTTATAACGGTAAAGGTCTCTGGTATAGTAGTAGTATAATATACTTGTAAAGTTGTATCAATTGTTGCACATCTTTCAATCCTTAACATAATTTACAGCCAATTCCTTGACTAAATGCTCCCTCAGGTGGCCTGCAGATATAGGGGATATACATCTACTGTGTGAGGCCGGTGTTCAGACATATTACACCCCATAAACACAGCCAGCCACTCAAAAGAGCAATAAAGACACACTGTTACGCCATTCTCAAACCTGACCTTTTGCCTAGCTTTCTTTATGTACACTCTGCATGAATGCTACCATTTGAAAATACTTTAAATAGAAACTGAAGTTCTGGTGAGATCAATATGAAATAAACACTGGCACTGATCAGAGGTAAGCAGTAGGTCAATAATGCTTTAATACTAATGAAGGTACTTGGCCATAAGCTTTGCTGTTCGACCTAAGTCAAGTGACATAAGTGTCACGGGAGTAACCTACTTGAAAGTCGTCTCACACTTGGCAAGACTGCTTTATTCACCATTTCTAAACTGAGCTGATTTTCTGCACTTTCATCTTCCTGCTTGTTTTATAACTGAATTGGCATCAGTGAAAACAATTACCATTTCAAAGGGGAAGTATGAGCCTGCACTGGCTATCTACTTCTGATCTGGGAAACCCAACTGGTTGGGGAAGATAATCCAAACTGAACACTGTTCTACTATGCCCTGTGCTAAATAAAAAATATACGCAATGTAGCAGGCATGTCCAGCCAATGGTTGAAATAGCATTTCTCAGCCATCAAGTCCAGAAACTTGCTACGTGTGCACACTCCATTTGAAATCAGCTGCATAATGTTCAAAGACATACTTATGGCCATCACTGTCACCATCCTTACAATTTTCTGCTGTTTGTAAGTGGATTCTCACAAAAAAAAAAAAAAAAAAAAAAAGCCTTGATTCACATAGATCTATCTCATTAACTCTTCTAAGCTGGCAGTTTCTGTATTGATCTGCCTATGTATAGCTTCTTGCTGCCCCACATGTGACTAAAGACATGAATTGATGAAAATTTAACACCACTGGGGGTGGGAAAGGTGAGAGGGACAGGAACGGTGGGGGGGGGGGGGGGGGGGGGGGGGGGGGTTCTCATAGTGTTAAAGATAATGTCAATGACCTTTGGAAGAGTATAAAAACTGACTTGGAATTTACTATGGATGACAACATACCTACTAAGATAACTTCAAGCAAGAACCACCATCCATGGATTAATACAAAAACTAAACGTTTGTTGAGAAGGAAACATCAGTTCTTTAAGAAATTGAAACTACACCCTAATTCAGAAAGATTACTGACTAGGTATAAACATATTAAGAGGTGTCAGAGAGAATGTAGGCTTGCTCACTCCAATTATGTTAATTCGATGATTTCAGAAGGTGATAATCAAAACAAGAAATTATGGTCTTACATAAGGAGTAAGAGACAAGACAACATTGGGATTCTAAACCTGAGAAACAACCAGAATAACCTTGTACAGGACCCTGAAGGAAAAGCAAATCTACTAAACAATCAGTTTTGTTCGGTTTTCTCAAATCCAAGCCTTTAATTAACATTAAACTAAAGGATGATGATAAACTCCCAGAAATCCAAAATATTAAAGTAAGCAAAGCAGGAGTATTTCAGTTACTGACCAACATCAATGAAAACAAAGCTACTGGTCCTGATGGCATTCCTGGCAAGCTCTTAAAATTATGTGCCAGTGAATTGACTGAGGTATACCAACTACTTTACCAAGCTTCACTGAACCAGGGAGTAATACCTGATGAGTGGCGAGATGCTAGCATTGTCCCTTTATTCAAAAAGGGTGACAAAACAAAAGTAGAGAACTATAGATCTGTCGGTATCTCTTACATCCATATCAGCAAAACTACTTGAACACATAATAATTAATATATAGAAGCATAATGGACCATCTTGACAAACATGACTTCTTAAATAACACTTAGCATGGTTTTAGACAGCGAAGGAAGGACTCTCAATGATTTTAATAACTGTTTTAACAACAGACAGCAAATAGATGCCATTTTATTAGACTTTTCTAAAGCCTTTGATAAGGCTGACCATGAGGGCTTGCTGCTTAAATTAGAACACACTGGCATTGGCGGTTCTTTGCTAAAATGGTCTAGATCATTCCTTGTTGGGAGAACGCAGAAAGTTGTTGTGGAAGGGTCGTCATCCCATTGTAAACCAGTCTTGTCAGATGTACCACAGGGAACTGTTCTGGGGCCCTTATTTTTCTTAATTTATATAAATGATATAAGTAGAAATTTCTCTCCTGGAACTACTATAAGACTTTTTGCGGATGACATCTTAGTATATAGAACACTCAGAAGCAAAAAAAATGATACACGCATTCTACAAGAAGATCTAAACAGTTTACAAGCGTGAGAAAGAACTTGGAAAACGGAATTTCATCCCCAGAAGTGCCAAGTGTTGCGTATATATGCAATGAACGCTCACCAACTAGATCAGAATATTCTATACACAATACTATTCTTAAGAAACCAATGCTGCAAAATATCTAGGTGTGATTATAGATAGTCGTCTCAAATGGAAAGAACATTACAATTTAGTATGTAAGAAAGCAAATAACATCTTAGCTTTCTTATATACAGGAATATCAACGACTGCCCCCAAAAGGTAACTTAAAGATGACTGTTACAAAACACTGGTTAGACCAGTACTGGAATATGGTTGCTCAGTCTGGGATCCTTACCAACGATAGGCCATTGATTATCTTGAAAAGATTCAGAAGAGAGCAGCACGGTTCGTAACAGGGAACCATATCAGAGGTAAGGGGAATACTAGAAGAACATGAGGATATTTGAATGGAAAAACCCTTAGAAGAGAGAAGAGCTTTTTATCAAACTTAATATCTTCTTCAAAGGCAGAGCTAAACTAGTTGATATACCAATGGAACAACTAGTATTGAATAAAAGTAGCACCAGGTGTGGCGGTCAATCTTATGCCATACCTGCATCAAACATTGACAGCCATATATTCTTTTTATCCTAGTTCTGTACGGCTGTGGAACTCACTGCGGGTGTCATCAGGATTGCCACAAATGCAGTCTCATTCAAGAATCAAATTGATACGACAGTCTTGAGATCTGCATATTGACTGATTTTTGTATTTTAACCTGCCCAGATATTTTATCGTTACCTGGGCCTGAATCTGGCCATTGCTTTTAACTTTTTGAATATATCGTGTGCGACTCCTTGAAGCCAAATTTCGCTCCAGGGGCCAACAGTCTGAGTCGCACTTTATTTTTATTTTATTTTACTTTTTAACATGCGCGCTGGTGACCTACTCATTTTTTTTTGAGTGAACCAGTATTTTTAGGAAGACGAAGAACTGAAGTACATAATGTGTGAACGAATTGTAATCGCGTATATTACCGTTGTTCATTTGAAAAAACTATGGGGTAACCATATGTGAACAGCTTTTATTCCCCTGCGACGATCCTCAATAGAAAAAGAAATACTCAACGATCACGTATTATCGGAAGAAGTGGGAACATGTTATATCTGATCATAAATAAATGCGTCTGCGACACAAAGTTTAGAGCAGTACGGTGTCTGTAGACGCCCTTGTAAATGAATTGAAAACGCGAACAGTACAGATGCTAGCCTATAGGTGTCCGCAGAGCTGATCTATTCGATCTTAAGTACACCTTTTATGACGTAATGACACTTGGAAGTCAAGATCACATACAATGAGCAGATTTAATCACCTTACCTGACTCAATTTGGAGGGGGAAAAAGCGGAAACCGTTTTGTTTGTCAACTTGGATCAGGCCGGATGTACATTAGAAACCAGATTAGAATCTAAGCAGAATGAGAAATTTCATGATCAGTTTCATCGACTTTCATTCTTTGGCTTGCAAAAATATTTTGAACAAGAGCCTGTTTGTATTGACGATTGCCTCTGATAATATTCAAACAATAAAAATCAAACGCACGTCTTTGATCTCCATCCACAGATGTGTCTTATCAAAACAAAGCAATGTTGTCGTCTGCTAGTTTATTCTCATTTGTCTCAAATTAGAACAATCTACTTCCGGCTAATGCATGTGGAACGCAAGTCAGTCGACCACAAACTGTCTCACGCAAGTCAACAAACACGAAGAAGATGCCGGTTTCACAAGAGGACAGAGCTTCAGATATATTTTTTGTAAGAAGAGTTAGATTGTTACTACTACGCCCCAACCCCCACCGCTCTCCACCGTCTTATATAGTGCGAAAATTATCCATAAATTTGAAGTGAACGCTAAGGATCTACACAAAACCAATTAATTAAAAGAAGTCATGACCATGGCATTGCCATGATCATGATAATTATTTGCAATTCTCTGATAGTAAAGTAATAGACAGCCTCCGGGCATAGCCCTTTATATTTGGTACATGTGATGGACTGCCAAAAGGACTTTGATCCAAAAGCTTACCCTCACTATACGGAAATGACAGTGGAATTGGCTGGCATGATACACATGGCAGTCTGTTCTTTTCTTTGATGAGGGGTATAGATAAAGACAGGCCAAACTGGGTTTACGCTGGGGAACAGACACGTCCCTCACCTGGGCATAATCATGCTGCAGAATCGTATGACAAACCACCTCTTAAATGGAAGGCAAGGCAACATCGGACCAAAAGCCAACCCCTGCCCCATTGGACCATGGGGAAAAGAAAGCTGCCTCCAGTTCAACAGTGGACTGTGGAGCCCATCACTGTGGCGCTCAATGATGTCAGTGTGAGCACATGTGTGCTGCATATGGGAGCAAAGGTCATAAAGATCATGAGGTGAATGCCTTGTCTGCTTTAGCAGCAGTGCCTGTCAGAAGTAGCCATGCCTAGTTGCTAATGTTATGCCAGGGCTGTAAGGGTGAAGGTGGGCAGCATGGATTGCACTTTTAATGTTAGGTGCAGATGGGATTCAAACTTCTAACAGTTGACTCTGAGTCATACCAAATGTGTAGGTTTATGAGTTAGAATTTCTTTTTGAATGAAAGTGCTAAGTAATGGCTCCACCTCCCTCCTCTAATTCCCACTTCTTCTTTCCCTACTCCTTTCCCCCCCCCCCCCCCCTTCCCCCCCCCCCCCCCCCCCCCCCCTTCACCAGTTTTGCTTTTTAAAAATAGAAATACCTGAGACGTATATAGTCTGAATAGAAATTAACAAAAAAGGAAATCAGGTGATAACACCCAGAGGCTAATCTGACATAATTATCACAGTTATTCAATGATTCAAAGTATTAAAAGCAGTCGTCAGAATCGATGTGAGCAGACAGTCATTCATATTGCTTAGGTAACAGTCACTTACCACAAATGAAGAAATGATCAGAGAAAAGAAGTTTCCAAAGTAATGGATATCCGGAAAATTCTTGGTCTCAATTGAGTCACATAGGAACTGATTTCTCTACTTAAAACGTATCAGATATGGATACCATTTTCAAATCATGTATGTAAAGAAAACTATCAATTCTACTGCTGTAAATCAAGATTAAGTTGCATCTTTATGATTATATGTGTTTTGTTTTTTTCTGCTCACTGAAACTTATTTTATCTTTATGTGTTGATCATGTTTTTTTTTTTTTTAAGTGAGCACAACTTGAAAGAGTGTTATGGCCCTTTAATTGTGACCCCATTGAGTTAATCTTGCTTATGGTGAGAAATGCACCATCTATGAACGCGCTCTTAAACAGCTCCCTGGCAGGTAAAGTCACTTCATCAGGTTCAGGGGGCCGGAATAGCTCAGTTGGTAGAGCGCTGGACTCGTGATCTGAGGTTACGGGTTCGAATTTCGGTACAGGGGGATTTTTCCCTCAGAGTTAACATTGGTTCTGACTCCATTCCCCATACAGTCCTTCGAATGAGACTATAAACCGAGGTTCCGTGTGTGAATGCACGCATAACATCTTGCACACACGTAAAATCCCATCACCAACTTTCGGAAGAGAAGGCCAGCCAGTTCGGCCGTTGGTATGGATGACACACGTTATACATAGCATGCACCTGCGTGAGAGATTGAAAGAATGGAGGAAGTAAGGAAACTGAGTGAACGATATTCACTGGATGACATGGGAAACGACTGAATGAAGCGCCAGTTGGCAGCTCTTCAGTCGGCACTACCCAGGTAGGCAGCCCGTTGTGTAAACGTGTGTTGATTGTAAAAAGCTTAGAGCTTGGTCTCTAGCCGAGAATAGGCGCTATATAAGTATTCATTATTATTATTATTATAAAGCAGATTTTGGATACACAGATCTAGTGAAATGTACCAGCAACTGCTGTAAAACTGATCACACTCAGTAACCTGTTTAACTGTTTTGATTTTGGTTCAGGAAGAGGAAGACATAGCCTACGAGGAAGACATACTGCGGAACCCATATTCTGTGAAGTGCTGGCTTCGCTATATTGAGTTCAAGAAGGAAGCTCCCAAAGAGGTCATCAACACCATCTATGAACGCGCTCTTAAACAGCTCCCTGGCAGGTAAACTTACCGTAAAGTCACTTCATCAGGTTCAGGTAAAACTGAATGGGGGTTTCATTGATGCTTGATTAGGTGAAATTCATGGGATTTTCACCTCATTCCCATGTAAAAAGAAGTAAGGGGATCTTCACAGTTGTCATCATTTAGTTGAGAAAAAAAAAGAAAGTTTTGTTTTCATTACTGCTTTCAAACTGGACGTAGGATCCCCACATAAACTGACCAAACGAAGTGATTAAGGAGTTTTAAGCAAAATGCCTTGAGCATCTTCTGATACCAAAGTGGAACAGAAACATCCATGAGTTTATTGTATCATGCTCTGTACGTCTTCTGATACCAAAGTGGAACAGAAACATCCATGAGTTTATTGTATCATGCTCTGTACGTCTTCTGATACCAAAGTAGAACAGAAACATCCATGAATTTATTTTCTCATGCTTTACGGTCTTGTAATACCAAAGTGGAACAGAGACACGTGAGTTAATTTTCTCATGTTTTGTAGTTCTTCTGATACCAAAGTGGAACAAAAGCATCTGTGAGTTAAATTTTAGAAAGAGAGGGGTTAGTTACTGCCAAGGACACAGACGAACAGAGTACAGTTAATTGTCTCATGTTTTTGTACTTCTTCTAATACCAAAGTGGAACAGAAATATGTGTGTTAATTTTCTCATGTTTTGCACTTCTTCTGATACCATAGTTGAACAGAAACATTTGTGAGTTAATTTTCACATGTTTTCAGCAGCCCACCAGAGACCTTCTCAAAAACATGTTCACTGACTCAGATGCCAACGAAAAATTAAGGGACCTCCATTCTTATTCCTTACTCCCCACCTCATCTACAGATTTCTTTTTCCTTAACATAACGTTACTTAGTCTGGCCACTGATCCCGCTGATCTCCAGGGTGGGGGATCGCGGCAGTGAAGAGCACTGAAGCACTTGTTTTCTTGCCTCCACTTCTGGACAGACGGTTGTGGGCCAGTGCTTGGGTGGTGGCAAAGCTGTTCACGTCAGCTTGGCAGTATTGTCTGTGCACCTATCTTTCTGGCTAGCCTACCTTGGATTAATACCTATGATTAATACCTGGTAATGCTTTGAAACTGTTTGCTGCAAAATCTGACCATTTTCGCATGATATCAGAATATGACTGATATTCTCTGATTTGTTTGTGATCAAAATCTGGACTGTGTCTGTATGTGTAATATCAGTCACTAATGATGTAAAGCAGTTGTAATCATAATAATAATGGTAAGACAGTGTAAGAAGTTGTACAGTTCTTTTTTTTTTTCTAGAATAATTATCAAAAGTATTACCATCTCTGAACTGCTGCTGCCAGTGTCTGCACTGCCAGTGTAATCCTGTATGACAGGTGTTTACCAACTACAGCTAACCTGTTCTCTGCGCAAGTATATGCTGTCTGTCCTATGCGGAAGACCATGTAATTCCCAATAAAGACACTCCAATGAAAGAATTCCTTCCTTTTCCCTTTTCCGTTTTCCCTTTAGAGACTGGTTTTAAGGAACAGTTTTGTCAGTAACTGCGAATCCTGCCACCCAGTATGCTGGAGACCTTTTGGAGACCTCTTCGGAGGAGAGCTTTCGCTTTTGTCCTGTAGACTCTGAAACCAGTGCTCGAAATGACCATGAAATGTTATCATTGATCTTGACCCTTTTCAGCGTCAGTGTGTCAATAACACTGCAGCAACGTTCAGTGCCAATAATGGATAATGCATGTCAGTGTGAACTGAAACAAAGCTACTCAGTACTCTAAGACCGAGTGCTGGTTATTGTGGGAAGAAGAGGACACACCTTCCAGGTTTTAAATTGGGGTCATTTTGTTTTACTGTGCACAAAATGAGCAAGAGAATGGTCTCAGTATGATGATGAGGTTACAAGCGTTGAAAGAGAGGGACTGTGACAAAAAAGCTGATGCTTGGAAGTACAAGGGATCCAAAGAAGCGGTGTTGAAAAGGTTGGGGGGGGGGGGGGGGGGGGGGGGGGTTGAAGGGTATGGGGTTGGCTTGGAAGTGTGGTGATATGAATCATGCATACTCACAAAAAGAGACAAACAGACTTGAAGAAGGCCAGGAGATGATTGAAGTTTACAGGAACAATTCAAGAATGTTCCATTTTCTTACTGGACTGTGTGCTAAAACAGTGGTCATTAGATTTTAGTTTACCAAAGAGCCATGTGGAAGAAGACCTGAATTCTTGAAATTAAAGAACTTTGCAATGCATTTAAGTCTCTACCACCCAGACTTCGGTTCTGATAAAATTCATTACACACAAAATATTGTTCTGATGTTGAATGTCTTCATTCTAAGTACATTTTGCTTGAATCAATGAATATGATTTAGGTTGGGGTTTTCTTGTCAGGAAACCTACATTTCCAAAAACTGCGACTATATCATCAGCTGTATTGGTATAATGTTCTGTCAGTTACAAGCTGTGGTACAACTACCTGAAGATTGTGAGGAAGCAGATTCGTGGTCGTTGTGTCACTGACCCAGCATACGAAGATGCCAACAGCGCCTTTGAGAGAGCCCTGGTCTTCATGCATAAGGTCAGCTATTGATGCTAGTATGTGTAAATTTCTACTTCACTTGTTTACTTTTGTTCTTTTTTTTTTTCTTTTTCAGCATCAGTGTTTTTCATTGTTGAATCTGATTTCCTTTTTTTTTTTTTTTCTTTTTCAGCATCAGTGTTTTTCATTGTTGAATCTGATTCAGAAGTCTTGTCTGATCGTAAGTGATTTTTTCTTTTTTTTTTTCTTTACATTTTTTTTTCTTGATGTCTCATTTCATGTTGTTTTGTCATGTTTTACTTCTTTATTTACGTCGCAGTTTTCATTGTCTTGCACAACAAAGTCTACATATTCCAGGCATTCTGTCTGTTTTGATTTCATCATATGACAAAATTAGATACCTTCCCCAATGACAACATTTCACTACACGCCCTCCACACCCAGCCTGTTCTGTCTCTCCCCCCTCCCCCCCCCCCTTCCCCTTGCCCCAACTGCCCTCCCCTGAAGTATGGTCCAGCTGATGGCAGTGGTCTCATCAGGACTCACACATAAAAGAGTAGCAGAAACCGTGAGATATAAACCAAACCAAAAAAAAAGAGAGAGAGAGAGAGAAAGGTAAGGGGGAGAGAAAGGGGAGGAGAAAGGGAAGGGGAGAAGAAAAAGATGAAATCTTGCAGGGCCGTATGCTCGTGTCAAGTGCACCTTCCTCAGATTGTGGGGGAATGTGATTGGGGGAATGATTTTCTCGATGCACATGAGAGAGAGTGAGAGAGAGAGAGAAAACCTTGAGACTAGAGAGAGAGCCATTGATTATTACTGATTGCTTGATTTCTTTTGGTGTCTCAGCTATGTGTGTTTACTGCATCTGTTGGAATGTCATGCTTGCATCTGTGTTTTCTGTGGCAGATCTGCAGTGATCCTTTATTTGTTTTATTTTTTAAAATTTCAGATGCCGCGGATCTGGATCGACTATGTCCAGTTCCTGATGGACCAAGGGAAGATAACTCGGACCCGTCGCACCTTTGACCGTGCCCTGCGTGCCCTTCCTGTCACCCAGCACAATCGCATCTGGCCCATTTACTTGAAGTTTGTGAGACTGTACGACCTTCCAGAAACAGCCGTCAGAGTCTACAGAAGGCACCTCAAGGTGATGGATTTTTTGTGATTTGTGTGTTTTTCTACAGCTGTATGAAATTTTGAATGGACAGAACAGTTTGGAGTGGCAGATTCAGTATGCATTTGGCAACAGCTATGGGGTTCTCGAGTTTCAAGTTATTGCTCAGCACTGGAGTTTATTTAACCTTTAAATAACCATATTGTTTGGAGTAAAAGTTTCCTATCAGATTAATCTTCAAGATTGCTAGACGAACTGGGATGCTGTTTAAAGTGAATTGCCAGATAACTCTGCATATCCAAGTTGCACAGCTTTTGAATTAAGAAAATCTAGAATTGTATATATAGCTTGAAGTGCATATGTTAGCTGTGGTGTTGCACTGTCTCCATCACTGTCAGTAGTTATTGTCTGTCACGCTTAGTATAACATGAAAAAAACAACAACACAATCTTAGTTCATTCTGGAGGTGATACCATTACTTTCTCATGGCACTGAAACCACCTGGTATTTCATGTACAATCCTTCCCAAATAACCAGCATGGAAATGAATGCAGAGTGGAGAATGGCACCTGGATGGATGACTTGGCAGTTAGTGAAGCGTGGTTGATGCAGGTGGCTCAGTAGTTTGTAGGTTGATAAAGATGGATGTTAGTTTTGATTAAAGGTTAAAGCGTGATTGCGTCAGTAAGCTTTCAGTCAGGTGTGGGCTTGCAAGCTTGCAAAAATGTTATGGTGTTTTTTGTGCCTGTATGCATATGTTGGTGTTATATGTATGTTCGGTACCAGTAACTAAGAAAACGAGATGCTGGTCACACAGACTCATCTCCCTAGGAAAAGTAACTTGAAACTGTGAGCATAATGACATCAGCCATGGAATTTCAGCCCCAGGCATCTGGGTATCAGTTACTCACTGATAAGCCAGAGACATAAGGGAGTGAAATGATATATGATGTCAGTCAGTCTGAAAAGCCTGTTAAACAGTTTAAATGTTAGGCTTGTTTAGAGTCTGGAAGATTTCCTCATTGAGAGATGTCCCCAGTCGAGGGAAACATGCTGGGAAAGCATTCAGGTCCTGGGCAGTAGCAGCCTGAAACTCCTGGCGGTTCTCTGTGTGTCATCGTTGATCACTTTCATCCTTATTGAAAGTAAACCTTGCAACCACAGGTCTCACTGAATGGCGTTTCATCTCAAGCACTCGGTTATATACCTCTCCTCTTTCAAACTGACTTTTGCCTCTCACATGACCTCACGCAGGTGTGTGTGTGTGTGTGTGTGTGTGTGTGTGTGTGTGTGTGTGTGTGTGTGTGTGTGTGTGTGTGTGTGTGTGTGTGAGTATGTGTGTGTGTGTGTTTGCATGCATGCGTGTGTGTTTGCATGCGTGCGTGCGTGTTTGTTAGAGACAGAGAGAGAGAGTTGGGGGTGGGGGGAATGGGAAAGAGTTGGGATGTTTTGTGATTGTCTGAGTGCAAATATGGAAGATGTACTTTGAGGTGTTGGGAAGAAATATATTTGAATATCTCATTCTTATTCATTAGGTAGACAATAAATAGTTACATAGATTTGATTTAACTAAGATTAAACACGACATATGATTTCTCTACAAATTAAATATGACTTTAATAAAGTGGATCCTTAAGGCACTTTTCATTTTACAGTCATGCCGTCATAACTCCAATGAAATCAGATGTCTAAACATTGCATGAAAATTACACTTGGAAATATGCTGAACACACTGGCAGAGTGTAGTTATTGTTGATGATGTGAATCTCCTTTGTCTCTACAGCTGCAGAAGGAGAACACAGAGGAGTACATTGATTACCTCATTTCCATTGATTGGCTGGATGAGGCTGCCATTCGTCTGGCAGACATCATCAATGACGAGACATTTGTTTCCAGAGAGGGCAAATCCAAACATCAAGTGGGTGGCGCATTGTTGTGAGATATGCAGTGTAGTAACTCTGTGTATGATCTTGTGCACAAGTGTGTGATTATGTGTCAGGTTACTTTTTAATTTTGTGTGTAGATCTTCCAATAATTACATTTTTATTTGTTACTTCAGCTGGATGTGATGGCCTTGTTAACTCATGTGATTGAATTATTGATTTTAAGATTAAGGGAATATTACTGTCAGTTGTGTATTCAGACCTGCCAAAAGGTACAGCTGAAGTTTAATTCATTACACTCAAGTGAATGTTACTACCCTGCATGCACGCATGCGAGTATACATGCATGCATGTGCAAGTGTGCATGCACACACGCACACTCACACACACACACATGCACGCACGCACACACACTTTGCCTACCTGTTCTTCTGTCAGGCTTTAGGCAGACTTTCAGTATGTTTGTTGCTCAGAATGACTATTACATTAACAGTATATATATATTTTTTTCTCTCTCCAGTTTTACCTAAAGCTGCCAGTTTACTGTTTTTCAGTTGTGGAACGAACTTTGCAAACTCATCGCTGAAAACCCTGACAAAGTGACATCATTGAAGATTGAGCCAATCATCCGGCAGGGATTGAAGCGCTACACCGATCAGATAGCAGCACTGTGGAATTCCCTGGCGGACTACTATGTACGAGGGGCTCACATGGAGAGGGTCAGTCCTGGGCTAATGATACATGTTGTAAACTCACAGGGTCTTGTCCTGTGTCTCCATGTACAGTTGAGCACAAAAATTGAAATGTTGAAATTGCATGTACCACAAATGGATTAGCTGACCTCGACAGCATTATTAACTAATAATGCAGTTTAGTACAATTTACCTGAAAATTGAAATGTGGAAATTACACATACTACAGATGGATTATTTGGCCCCATTTGGGATGGGGTGGAGATAGGGATGGGGACAAGTTAAGATCTTGTGTAAAACTTTGTCTCGAGAGTAGGTAGATGCCATTTTGTCCGCCTGGTTGACAGCAAGGTAATATCACACTCTGAAGATATGTAAAAGTAAGACGCTGCAAATGTGCAGAGCTCTACAAATAAGTGGTTCTGGTTGTTTTTGACTGAAAAGTGGGCGATGTTCCACTTGACGATGAGATTTGCCTCAGATTTTCACCATTTTGAATGAAAATTTTGTAGTTTTTCCAGGGAAGGCTTGGGGATTTGTGGGGAGGGGGCTTCAGGATTTTTGTTTTTTGCTTTGTGGGAGCCATGCTTATCCAGAAGTCAGCTTAAATAACCTGAAATAGAACTACTAATAGGACTTCCATTAATTTGCAGAGTAAAGTTGAATTTCAGGTTGAATATATTTGACTGTATTTCTCCATAACATGACATTCATGTACAGGTTTTTGTCAGAAGTAAGAGAGTGTGTGTGTGTGTGTGTGTGTGTGTGTGTGTGTGTGTGTGTGGTGAAGTTGAGCGTATGTGCATGGAGACATAACATGCATTTGTGTTCAGCAAGATTTCCCATTCCAGGTCTGTCTCATATCTGATTAAAATAGTTTTCTTGAGAAGGAATTACAGTTTGCCTTTGCAGAGTTTCCATATTGTTAGCAGGTGCTTGTAACTATACATAAGTGCTTGTAACTATACATAAGTCCTCTTTCTTGCGCTGAACACAGAAGCGATCAAAGCTAAGTGCATTTTCGTTATTTGTTTCATGTTTGTTGCACCTGAAGAAGACCTAAGAGGTCGAAACGCGTTGTGGTTTGTCTTGTGACTCGTTTGTCCACGTTTCTCTGGGCGGTTCGCTGACATTTAATATAAGATTCCTGTTAAAGGTTAGGGGATTTGACTGGAGAACACTCAAAGTCTCATAAACCCAAGCATTTGACCGAAAGTCCTGTTGCTTTGAACACTACTTCAAGTGCTTACAGGAGCTTATTTTCGGAGGGGAGGGGGGGGGGGGGGGGGGGGGATAGCGAAAAGATAATGAGATTGTGTGTCCTGGTGTTGGAAAGAAAGAACCTTGGATAGCTCAATGGATGAAGCAGTGGTGGTTTAAGAGATGCAACACATAAGCATGTAAAAGTGAAAATTGGACTTGCCTCTACATACACTTTTGTAAGATAAATTCGTACATTTGAGAGCCCTATCTTGCTTCGTTAGCAGCTACAGTGTGCCATTGTTAATGCCCACTAGGTCGCTAAGGTTTGTTATCAACGGGATTGTGTGAGAACGTTGAAGACTTTGAAGGAATATGACCTACAGGCCCGTGACATCTATGAAGAAGCCATCCAGACCGTGATCACCGTGCGTGACTTCACCCAGGTGTTCGACGCCTACGCCCAGTTTGAGAAGAGCAGCATAGCATCCAAGATGGAGGGCATGGAAGAGAAAGGAGCTACAGAAGAAGGTGAGAAACGTTTCCTCAACTCTTAGTAAGTTAGCTCACCTGAATGATGCACTTACCTGAGCCTGAATGATGGTTGGATGTGTCTGTTCATGATTGAAACCGTGCATGTCTACATTGCACAGGTAACTAACAACCAGGAAAAAAACTATTGTGTGTATGACATGCTGAAATCATACAGGTGTATTGTCTGACTGGAAGGATATGATACAAAGGATATTGTGAGGGAGATGCGTAGGATAACAAATCCAGAATTGATAATCTGAAACTAGTGAAAGTGTGTTTGGAAAGGTGTGTGACTGTGCTTCCAAAGATAGAAAAATGATTCAGGTGGGCGACAAATTCTGAAACTTTGATGACAAAGTTTCATGCTTCAGCCTTTGCTGGAGTGAGTGACAAGTCCGAGAGAAATATTCGTGGATTTATGTATTCAAAGTATCCCTCTTATAAAAAGCTATCAGTTCATGAGGTAAACAGAAAGAAGCAGCTGTAGTACTGTCAGTGCAAGCTTCTTTACCAGAGTGTGAACAACTGGAAGAAAGACATTTTCAGTGATGTATCAAGGTATTGTCAGTACAACTTTGAGTTAATCTGACAATAAATTGGTTTCAGTCAGTCAGTATCAAGGTGTGAAGATGAATGGGAGTTAGTGGGAGAAACTCAGAGAAAGCCAAAGTGAAATGGCCATTGCTTTGGCTGGACAGTGTCCATCTTGATTCCAAAATAGCATGGAAACATAGGGTGCGGGGATGTCTCTGTTACCGTGGAGCTGATCCATAACTGTTTTGAGGATGGAAGTAAGAACAGTGAAAAGTACACTGTGTTCTTGAAAACAACTTTGTCTTTTGTTACCATCCAGTAACCAAGAGGAGCTCCAGGAAGATAATGCCTCCAGTCAAACGTCAACTCAGACAAATGACTGGAATTAACAGAAGAGAATTCCTGTTGTGTTTCTGCCCCCCCAACCCCCCATGAGCCTGAATCCAACTCCCATTGAGAATGTGTGGCAAGTCCTCGAGAAATGTGTGAGGAAGAATACTTGCCGTGCCAGTTTGCTCACATTGGTGTGCACACACCATTTACTTGAATCAACAGCCCCTCTCACTCCTCTCTCACTTCCAAAGTGACTGTCTCACACAGCACTGTCAGCACATGTCAAGGCCAAAAAGGAACGTCATCAAGTATGAGCAAGTTAGGACCACAGGACCAGCCTGAAGGAAGGAAGAAACAAGTTTGAAGTGGCAGGTGCATGTAGATAGTTGGGACCGGAAGTGGCAAGCAGGGAAGACATAAGTCTCTGTAGCAGACCTCGTGTATGCTGGACTGCTCCAGTCACGAACTCAACTTCATATTTAGCTTTTGTTCATATCATAAAGCGTACAAAATGAGACAGTTTAGATGAATTATGGTCACAATTAAGCAAAATTGATTATCAGTCTCAGGATGAATTGCATGAACCATCTAAATTAGTAGAAGACAAGATCTCTTTGTTCTTTGTTGATGTCTTAAGTCTGTGCTTTCAGACGATTTGGAACTGGAGCTACGATTAGCACGCCTGGAGTCGTTGATGGATCGTCGGCCATTGCTGCTGAACAGGTGAGATACAGTGAATTACTTGGCTGAACCTCTTTGAGGTATAATGTGGACGTAAATGTTACCTGTCTTAGGATTCAGGTAGCCTCACCCAAGCCCCTGTCAGGCCTGGCTGGGTTTTGCTCAGGTGTTACAGAGCCATGGTTTCTTCACATGGCTTCTTGCAAGGGTGAGGCTTAGTGGTGAAAAGAGTGGGTAGAAAATGATTGCAGGCCTGGTTTTTTGTTTGTTTGTTAAACAGTTTATAACTTTTTGGTTTTATTTCTTATTTGCAGCTTTTTGGCAGAACAAACATGCTGAAACATATCTCATGCTCCAAAATGTTCATTGAAACAAAAAAATTTTCCCATCAAAGTTTGTGCCATTTGTTGTTTTTGACTGACATGAGGTTATGTGCCTTCACTTTGTGCATGGTGATGGAAATGCAGAGAGGAGTACGCATAGACCTCTGTACTCAGGCTCGCCCCAGATGTGTTGGTTCATTTCCGTTATCGATCTTAGTACATCAGAAAATGTTTCACTTGATCAGTATGGAGGTGGCCTTTGGCAGTTTTCCTTCATGGAATTGGATTTCATTGTCAGATTCTTAGTGTAAAGTCTTCTAACGCAGTTTTGGTTCTACTCTTTTCCTTAGGTTATATGTCATAGTGGAGGGCCAGAATAGCACACTGGTTGAGCACTGGACTTGTAATCCTTGTGTTCCAGGGATTGCAGGATCAGACCTCCATCAGGCTATTTTGGTACAGGGGGATTTTATGGTCATGAACATTGTTCAGACACCATTTCCAAACAAATTCTCTGAATAAGACTGCAAACAGAGGTTCGGTATGTGAATGCACACATCATAACATCTTGCACGCCCTTAAAATCCCATCACATACTCTCAGAAGAGAGTCCCCTGGCCATTGTGGATGACATGTTACACCTAACAGGAAAGAATATAAAGAAAAATTGTGGCTAAGTGACTGATACTGACTGAAAGAAGCTGGAAACAGCTGAATGTAGCGCCGGCAGACAGTTCTTCTTCAGTGGTCTACCTAGGTAGGCAGCCTGTTGTGTAGGTGAGAGCATGGATTGTAAAGTGCATAGAGCTTGGTCTGTAACCAGGGGTAGGTGCAATGTAAGTACTCCTGAAAATAATAATAATAATGATTATGATATATGTATAATAAACAACTCTAAAAAAATTGTTGGAGAAGGGTATATGGATGAATTCATAATGCAACCACCTTTGACCTTAAGATAAAAAGCATGAATTTCTGAATATTTCATTTGAATACTAACGCTCTTTCAAAAGCTTACTCTTCAGGAATACTTTCCTTTTCGTATGTATCAGATCCCCCCCCCACATCAGTTTCTCCCCCCCCCCCCCCCCCCCTGTTGTGTAGGTGAGAGCATGGATTTAGGTATAAACAACAACTCTAAAAAATTGTTGGAGAAGGGTATATGGATGAATTCATAATGATCTTAAGATGCATGAATTTCTGAATATTTCATTTGAATACTAACGCTCTTTCAAAGCTTACTCTTCAGGAATACTTTCCTTTTCGTATGTAAATCGTCCCCCCTCCCCCCCCCCCCCCCCACATCAGTTTTTAAACTTCCTTTAATTTAGGGATCTGTGGAGATCAAATGGTTCAGCTGTGGAGGAAAATGAAACAAACAGCTGAACAGAATTTTGCTGTGTGGTATGTGCAGTGTGCTGCTTCGTCAGAACCCGCACAACGTCCATGAGTGGCACAAGAGAGTGAAGCTGTTTGAGGGGAAGCCACAGGAGGTAAGTGGTACCCTTGGTGTACCCAGTGCTTTTGTTTGTTTGTGTACCTTTAGGGTTGTGTTTAGTGCAGACCTGAAAAATATTAAAATTACGGCCCCCAAAGAAGATTACGGAAAAAAAAAAATCAAAGAAAGATGATTGTTAAACGTGAAGTTTCATCTGCTACGGTTTCGGTCAGAAGCAGTAAAAAGTGTATTTCCCTGCGTGCCTTGCGTCTTTGACCTTTTCAAAGATGGCGACGAAGCGGTCTTGCGCGCCAAAGGCCGGCTCTTCTAAGTCTTCGAAAGTTGCGTAAGTATTGTGATTACGAAGATTACATGTTTTTTTTTTTTCTTCAGATTACAGGTTTTTGACTGAGATATTACAGGTACACGAATTTGGGTAAACAGGTCTGTTAGTGGTGTGCTGATTTTGTAATATTGTATTATAAAGTGGTACATTTCTAAATGATGGTGTGCATATGTGTCCGTACGCTCTTTGTCTGTTTGTCTTTCTTAATCTGTATGCTTATGTATGTGTGTAATTCTTTTCTTTACACTTGGGTGCTTTTTCTGCACAGGAAAGTAAACAAGCTCAATGGAAAATTTAGATGGTGTTTCTACACAGCTAGTTTGTGTCTTTTTGAATACTAATAAGATATTGTACAGCTTCATCATCACAACAGACTTTCCTTGGAAGAACATGTTTACCATAGCACAGCAGTATCCCTGATCTTTTCTGTCTGCATTCATAACTTTTTTTTTTATTCATCTGTTCGGAATTTTTAGCAGACCTCTTCTGGGGACAGCTCCAGAGAATGCCATGGTTGTGGTTCGAGTTTGTTATAGAACAAGTTTTATCTGCCGTGTCCTCTAAAGCATGGAAAATGGTCTTAAGGATGAGACTATACACCAAGATTCCTCGTGCACAAAGCACTTGTAAAAGAACCTGGGGGAACAAGGTAGTGGTATCTGGCAAAATTCTGCATGAAAATCTGTTTTGTTAGATCAACGGAAACCTAGGCAGACAGAAAGGGAAAAAGTGGGTTGCGCTGTGCTTTGGTGATATGCTCACCTTGGGAAGAGCAGCATCAGTTTCACACAGACAAGTCTGTTGGGACAGTGAAATTATAGAGTTCAGCTTATACAGTTAAACCTCTCTGACAGATCTTCAAGATGTCCACAGAAGCAGTACTGACTTGCACTCTGTGCAGGCGGTAGACCAGTCGGTGCAATTTTGCATCTCTTGCGGATCTTCAGCATGTACACGCAAGCAGTGGAGGAAGTGGACATGATGCAGACTGCAGACCACTTCTCTTGCAGATCATCAGCTTGACATAGAGGCAGTGCAGACACTGCACGCCATGAGGCTTCAGATCACTATAGATATGATTTGTCTTTCTTCTTCACTAGATCGTCTACATGTACACAGAGGCAGTTCAGACTTGTACCTCATGCATGCGTCAGAGCTGTTGGTACAATTCAGCTTCTGTTGCTGGCGACCAACTCACACACCACAGCATTGGAGGCAGGGGATCCCATGCATGCCTCAGACCAGACTGTCAAGTTTAGCTTCTCTTGCACATCACACACGACATCAAGGCAGTGGACCTCATGCCTCAGTGTATACAAACAAAGAAGCTTCTCATGCACATGCAACCCGCACTGTGAAGGCAGTGGACCTCAAGCACACCTGTACAAACAGTTCAGCTTCTCATGCACATCATCGACACGCACCATGAAAGCAGTGGACGTCACGCCTCAGACCTGTACAAATGGTTCAGCTTCTCCTGCAGATCATCAACAACCACAGCAGTGGAGGCAGTGCATGCCTTGGATAAGGTTCTGCAGTTTGTTTTCTCTTGCAGGTCATGAACACGTAGAGAGAGGCAATGCAGACAATGGACCTCATATGCTTCTCAGGCTTTTTTGTTGTCATACAGTTTACCTTTTCTTGCAGATCATTAACTTCACCGAGAGGCAGTGTTTTAGACCATGTAGAAAAGGGGGTATAATACCTTTTGAAGCTGAAAAAAAAAAAAAAAACATGCAGAGAAAAATGCTAACGAGAGTGTGAACACAGACTATTTTGCAGGGGGTTCATCATGTACTGATAATCGGCTGTTGGGTTATGCGGTTGCAATAAAGTGTCATCGACTCCTTCAGACTTGCACAACTCCAATTATGTCAGAAAACTATGGCTAACTGAGTCATTAACGAACACAGACACTTGTCCAGTGAAAACAGTTGACCTAGGACCATGAGAGTTTACTCCACTTGAGCGCTTCCACCTCATCTGATTGTTTAAGTGTCCATGATGGCGAAGCAAGCGAAACGTTCGACATGTCACTGTCGCTGGATGAAACAGTGAGAAAAATATGATGTCCTCTGGTTGAAATCACCCACCCCCACCCCGCCCCGCTTTCATGAATGTTCAGCTCAGTCTGTACCCCCAATCATTCTTGCTGGCCCCATAGTTTTCTACTAGGGTATCAATACACCTTGCTCACAGACAGGTCTGAAACAGTGGAGAGGCAGTGGTAGTAGGTCTCATGCAGGCCTCTGACCAGTCAGTGAGATCTGACTTCTCTTGCAGATCATCAACACGTACACGGAGGCAGTGCAGACAGTGGACCCCATGCAGGCTTCAGGGAGGCCTCACACCCTCTGGGTGGAGTTTGCCCAGTTCTATGAAAATGCCAACCAGATTGAAGACGTGAGTTGCTCCTGGATAATGATGTTGATAGAAAATGTTTGTCGAGGTTTTTAACAGAAGCCGTTCAGTACATATGTTGCAAATGGTGGTACGCATATGCATGCATGTGTGCACACTCACAGAAACACAGACACACACACACAGACACACACACACACACACATGCACAGCACGCACACACACACACACACACACACACACACACACACACACACACACATATCAATCACAGGGACAATGAAGGAAAGAAAAGGGTGATGTCAGAAGGGGGGGAGGGCTAGGTGTTTGATTGGTATGGTAAGAAAAAGAATGAGAACGGAAAATGTTGAAATTCATGGTGAATCAAACAGCTTTGTTGTAAGATCTCTGATATTGTTCAGGAGTTAAAAAATTAGGTTTTGTAATGATGAGTAATACTGATATGAAGCTGGCATGATGGATGGATGTGCCATGTTTTGCTGGACTGATTTGCAGATTTGCATAGCTGCAGTGTGTGTAGGTGGCGACTGATATTTGATAGCCAGTCAAAGCCAATCTGTTTGCTTCAGTGGAAGGCACCATGATAGCAAGTGCAGAGTAGTGACTAAAGTTACAGAAAAAGAAACAACAACAATAACAACAAACAAGATAACTTGAATATCAAATAGATGTAGCAGTGTAACTTGAATATTGAACAGACAGAGAAGTGCATGCCAATCGTGGGGTCGGCTATGGAAATGGTCTGATGCATGGTGTGCTTGCCAAATTTTGGTTCGGAACTTCAGAGACAATCTCGCCGTTTGACACTGCACAAAGTCTGCATGACGCTTTGACTGATCGAAATTGCCAAAATGTAAATGATCCAGGCATTTATTACACTAAGGGCTGTCCTTTGAACTTCCCTAAAATAAACTAGATTCTTTGAAATAGTATTCTAGATGAAAAGTTATGACTGTCCTTTGAACTTCCCTAAAATAAACTAGATTCTTTGAAATAGTATTCTAGATGAAAAGTTATGAGTCCACATGTCTGCATTTGCATAAAGAATTCTTTAGTTCAGTTTTTGCTTGGACATGATACTGTTCTTTTTTCGTTGTTGTTTGAAGTTTCATTTCTGGTGTGCACACATGTGTGTGTGTGTGTGGTGTGAGTATGTGTGTGTGTGCGTGTGCGTGTGCGTGCGTGCGTGTGTGTGTTGCCTAAAGGGAAACAAACTGTTGGATGGATTATGGAGTGGTATTGTTATGTTGTGAACCTAATGGGTTTTCCAGCTGTCTCGTCTGTTACGCCCTCTCTGTAGCATAAGCTCTTTCCATTCATTCTGGTAGCCCCGAACATCACCACAGCCAGGTCATCCTACAAGTGTACGGTGTAGATATGTTGTTTAGTCATGTTATACAGTAATATTACAGAAGCGCATGGTCAAAGCATGTTGTGGTGTGGTACAGGCAAGGCTGATATTCAGCAAGGCTGTCCAAGTGCAGTACAAACATGTGGACGACCTGGCCTCAGTGTGGTGTGAGTGGGCAGAGATGGAGCTTCGCCATGAGTGAGTTGTCCTCCATCTGTCCATGTTCTGCCCTCTCTGTCTGTCTGTCTGTCTGTCTGTCAGTCTGTCTGCCTGTCTGTTTTCTGTCTTCTCACTTAACCAGCATGGTTTAAAAGCCTCTGCTGCTCTGGAGAGAAATTCGATTGTTGAAAACATTTCTCTTTCCTCCCACGGTCCCATTCCCAAATTTTCAGCTGAAAAAGGCGTTGAACATTGAAAGAAAAAGGTGATTATAGTGGACGGGATTTGCTGTTATCACACCTAGGTGAAAATAATTTGTAGAATGCAACAGGCTGTATATATTTTAGCCCTTTTTCTTTTTTAGCATAATTTTTCTGCCCTGCTCTCACTACCTTTCGAGACTGGATGAGAGCAGACACACTTCTCCCATTACAAGATTCCTCCTGTTGTTAATGCCTGGCTGTTTTCGCCGTTGTTCTTTACAAGATGATAGCTATTGTTCCCATTGGTGTGGAAACCTGGCCTTGATAACTAAGATGTCGGTTAAAAAATGTAAGGGAGTTGAACCTTTCTCTTTCTGCAGTTTGCTCAGTTGTCTGTTTTAGTTCTATGTGATGTAATAGCACAAAGAGGGTATGGGAAGATGTTTTTTTTTTTTTTTTTTCATTTTTTTGGGGGGGTGGGTGGGGGGAGGCCAACGAGTGTTATAGTGGGGGAAAAAGAACAAAGGATGAGGAAAATTTTGGTGGGTTTTTCTGTCTGTGTCTCGGTTTTGTCACACTTAACAGACCACGCTGGTGTCTTCACCCTACTTGACAGGAACATGCCCTTGCAACTAGGACACTAGGAAAATTTTAGGGACGGAATTCGTCGACTTCAAATACTCCCTGTGGCATGCCTCAGTTGATGGGCTCATCATTTCTGCCCCAGCATGCATCGCAGACCAGATTTCAGTTTTCATTTAATTCTTCTCGGAGCAACCAGGTTTTTGTCATACTTACCTGTCCTAACAAAAGCCTTCATCCCTTCTGGGCATTAACTCTTTCATCCCTACTTTCCGGTTTGTAGAATTGTACCCTTCTTTCCTGCAGCCTGGAAAACCTGGCAGCACAAAATCCCTCCTTTTCTTCCTGCAGCCCGGAAAATCAGTTCTGACGGTAAATGCTTTGAACTTCGTGTGAGTCATGTCATCAGTACACATCAAGACCGGTTCGCTTGTGGGTCAGTGTTTATGAATGGAATGGATGCCAGATGGCCTCTACAGCCTGGGAAAGTGGTCGCCTCTCTATTCTGGCTGGTTTGCTACTGCATATGTGGCAGTTCTCACTTTACACTTCTTTTTTTTTTTTTTTGTCTCTAAATCCAGGAATGAAGGGAATACATGTAATATAAAGAATCTAGGAACAAGAGGAAGTAATGGTTCATAGAAAAATAGGAATGAAAGAGTTAATGAAAGCGTTACATCAGGAACCCTGTCCAGAAAATTAGGGGAGAGCAAGGGAGCTGACCGAGCCTCTGGTTCATAATGAGACAGAACAAAACGTCACACCATGACATCACATCATGTCTTCTTTTGAACAGTTTTACCTCTACCTTCTGTCCAGCGCGCCTTCTCCCCTCCCTCTCCTGCCTGTCGCTGCTTTCTTACTTCCTGTTTTTCTATTGTTGTTTTTTTTTTTTTGGGGGGGGGGTTGTTAACTGAACCTACATTTTCCTTCCCTTTTTAATTTGTTTCGTCTGTTCTTGTACTTTCGGTTCATCCACTGTTCTGAAGAAAGGTCTGGACCAGAACCTCAACGGCTCTCTTCACCTTTAAGACCTTTCTTCAGAACAGTGGATGAAAAGAAAGTACGGGAACAGGCAAAACATGTTTTAAGTCTTGTTTAAAAGAATAAAAGTAATAGGTTGTGGCTGGCATGAAAGATTTTATATCTCAGGTTTTGACTGTGACTGGCTTTTCCCTCATTCATGCAGTTTGCCATCTTGCCCAAATTAGGCAGATAAGACTTGAAAGAGAGTATGGACATTGCCATACAAACATGATGTTTTGTGTGTTGTGACAGGAACAGCGAAGAGGCCCTGAAACTGATGCAGAAAGCGACAACCCCTCGCCTCGTAAAGTGGCCTACCATGATGAGGTGAGAAGGGTGCTAGATGTTTTGTCCTTGATTTTTTTTTTTTTCTCACCAGGGAAACTTATTCCAGCTTTGCATTTGCCTGTTTGTTACCTCCAGCAAGAGGTTACATTTTCACCAGCGTGTGTGTGGTTTATCCCTTGAGATAATGGTGCAGAAAGTAATGGAACTGGTGGAAAGGTAGACATTGGCCCTAGGATGGATCCTTTTAGATGAGGTGGGGATCTGTTGAGAGTGAGACAGGGTTAGTGGGTAGATCCCGGATCTGTTTGACCTTGAGTGAGTTCTGTGCTCTACCGTATGCCCTTCTGTGTGTGTGTGTGTGTGTGTGTGTGTGTGTGCGTTGTTTGTGTGTGTGTGTGTGTGTGTGGGGGGGGGGGGGGGGGGGGTTAAAAAGGAAGAAGGGGAAGGGGGGGGGGGGGGGGGCAAAAGGAATAAATATTGTATTGTATTTGTGTGTGTGTGTGTGTGTGTGTGTGTTTTGGATTGCTTGTATCTATGTGTGTGTGTAGTGTGTTGGATTGCTTGTATCTGTGTATGTGTGTGTGCTGGGTTGCTTGTATCTGTGTGTATAATGTGTGTGTGCTTATGTATTTACATGTTTTGTGATGCATGGGTGTTTGTATGTGATATTGGGTATGAATTTAATAATGTGGATGTGCTTATTACAAAGCATATGAGTTGGGCACATTGTGTGTGTGTGTGTGTGTGTGTGTGTGTGTGTGTGTGTGTGTAAGTTCTTATTGAATTTATGAAATATTGCCCACAATATGAAACTTGTGTTATGTGTGGTAACAGAAATTAATTGCTGTTACACATCATTGAAGTCATAACAAAGGCTTAGTTATTATTAATGTATACCTTTCTTGGTACTGTACTTAAACAGAACTTGTTGAAAACTAATTTACTGGGTAAATTTCACTGTTTTCCTGAGTCATTGATTTTCCTTATGAATCATTGAGGCTTTTTTTTTTTTCCATAAGCATACAGTATGTAAACATTCATGTGCTGCAGCGTCCTGTCATGTGATGGAATAAGGTTCTGAATTAATGAAAAATAGGGAATCAGAGACACCACAAAAGTCAAACAAATCCCACTGATTGTCAAATGGATGACACTTTTTATCCTCTTTCTTTTCTGAATGCTGCAGACCAGACGGATCCTTGTTGTTGATAATCCAGTTGGATGTTGTTACTGACTGTGAAAACAAAGATTTGATTTTGCAAATCTGCGAAACCACTCCGTTGTATGTTTCAAGTATTGTCCTCACGATTTGTGATATTTCAAGTGGAAGGTATGGTGAATGAAACCATCCTACTCATCAGTGAATGATTCTTTCTCCGCACTTACCTGAACATACTGTGTGTGTTTTGGGGGGGGGGGGGCTAGGTTTGACTAGAACGACAGTTAATACTTATGTCAGATGGTGAGATTCTGTCTAATCAGCTTCTGGTGGCCTGAGTCAATAGAAAATGTTTCACTGAACACATCAGGAATGAGCTTTAGGGTTTTTTTTTTTTTGTTTTTTTTCCTTATCATTTTTGTGAGGAAATTTTTACTGACACATGTGCTGTCTGACAGTCACCATGGCCCTCAGGCTGTCTTTTACCAGCACCTCTTTGCTCCCCCCCACCATATACCTCCCTGCCTTACTCCACTCCCTCTGTCTGTGCTCTGCTCTACTCAGTGTCACCCTCCATACAGCCCCCTCCCCATCTACTACTGATGGGATCCACTCTGTAACAGGTGCATCAAGTTTCCCATAACTGATTTCCAGTTGTGATGGAAACTGACATGTTGCAAGGCAGCGGCTGAAATATAATGAATCATCTCAAAAGGATTAAAGGGAAGATGAAGTTTGTGTGTTGCACCCGCTGTGCAGGTTGTGTGCTCAAGAACAATGCCAAGTAATTTGCCATCAGAGTCATCATCGACACTGCATCTGTGAGCGCGGCATCTCGCTGATGCATGTGTGTCTTTTCAACCTGTGTGCCAAACTGCTTGAATGTATGAGCTCTGCCATTCAGTCTAGGAGTGATGGGTAATCAAAAGCCAGGAAGGACAAGACATCCTGTTCACTTCATCGTAGTCAGGGCAGGAGCAGGCCCATGTATGGGTGCCTAGGGGAGACAAGTATGTATGTAGCTCATGTAGCGTAGTCACGGTGCGAAAAATGAAGTTGGACTGACCTCGGGGAAAACGACAGCAACAACAAAATGTTCATCGTCTGCCATCAGCATTCTGAAGCTGCTGCACCAGCATGGGTACCTGGTTCTCCCTTTCTTGCCATTCTGTCTTCTGGTTAGATTGCAGGGCCGAGATTTTAACAGACTGACCAAGGAGTCACTAGGCTGAACTTGGGAAGTTTAGATAGCCCATCATTTTTTTTTGTTTTCAGGGCACCTGCAAAGACCAGTATCTACAAAGCAAAACTTAAACAGGTGTGTGTGACTTATTGCCCTGGCACAGTGTTGGTGATGACAGATGATGCCTGAAGCTGACCATCGCTCCCCTGCTTATTTGATTCATTCATCAGGTGTAGATGTGCTGTGCTGTGTGTGTCAGTCTGTGTACAGTAAACAGAATCTCTACTGCCCAGGAAAATGTCGAGACGACCATTTGGTAGCTTTAACTGCGAACTGAATTTTTGCCTGAGTTGATGTTTAAGCACAACTAGCTGTCTGGCGAACATTAAATCTCAGCCCTTGAGATTTTTTTTTTTTTTTATTCGAGGTTGAAGACCACATCAGTCTGCAGTCATTCTTGTCTTTGCAGACGGAGACGGTGCAGGCGCGGGTGCACAAGTCGCTGAAGGTGTGGTCACTGTATGCTGACCTGGAGGAAAGCTTTGGCACTTTCAAGGTGAAAGCTAACCAGCTGGGAGGCAATTGTTCAAGGCAGTTTGGCATGTTTTCGTGTGGAGTAGAATTAGACTGCAAAACTAGATATATGCATCAAGCATGGGGTGGAGAGGACAAATGACTTGGAGATGGTGGAGGTGGGAGTTGAGTGTAACATGTAGCGTGTGTGTCGGTGGTGTTTGTGTGTATATCTGTGTGTGGAGTAAAAAAAAAATGTCTGGGTATGCTGAATTGGGGTATATGCGAGCTAGGAAAGAGAGAACTTGATATTTTGTCAAATACTTTAGAGTCTTGGATGTAACTGCATTCAAAATTTCCTGGTTTGGGGAACCGTTCATCATTTTCTTCAGATCATGGTAAAGGTGGAGCCTGTGCATGTCTTGTACAAGTATTGACTGCAAACACTAAGTATGCTTGTATGTATCCTTGTTTGCTGGCATGTGAATGTAAACTTGTGTGTGTGCGTCACACACACACACACACACACACACACACACACACACACACACACACACACACACACACACACACACTATACCACACACACTCTCTCTCACAGACACCACACACACACACAGACACACACACACACACACACTCACATTCTCACTCTCTCTCTCTCTCTCTCTCTCTCTTTCACACACACACACACACACACACACACACACACACACACACACACACTGTCCTCTGAAGAATGTGAAAAATGGAAATAGTTATGAAAAAAAATGCTTATGAAATGTATGATGTGTATTTAGCAAGGATGGTGTGCATGAAGGACTTGTAGGTTCTTTCCTTCAAATACAAAATTTAGAATAGTTATTCATAGGGCATGAACTTCAAATTCAAATAGATAGAAGGCTTCATGAGTTTTTATGTTTGTTGTAGCCTTGGAAATTGGAAATTTGGGATAGTGCAAGCTTTCAGTAAACCTCCTTTAGACACTGTGAACTCAGTCTGGGTGACTTGAGAGATAACTCATTCCAAGATGGCCAACGCACCAGCTGAACTAGGCGATTACTCTGAATAGTGGATGGGGTCCAAATCCTTCGTCAAGTCCAGTTCAGTTAGAACAAAGTGTTCATGCTTATCTCCCATGTACAACTTCATTCAGAACATCCTTAGTGTGTTGTCACTGTCTTGAAATTTTGGTATCAGTTTTGTGTGTGTGTGTGTGTGTGTGTGTTGTGTTTTTAAAAGGCAAGCCAGGCCATAATGCTGAGTTTGTTTCAGTCAGTTGAGTCAGAAATAAATTAAGAGAATTGGATCTTTCGATGAAAGGAGTCTGTATTGGAAAGCAAACCTAATGCAGAAAATGTCCTTGAAGACATGGCAGAAGATGGAGAGAGTCATAATCCAAAGGGTCTACTATATGAAGATCTTCATTTACATTAAGATTAGACATGTGTGTTCCAGAGCATTAACACCATGTATGTTGTGTGAACACCATGTATGTTGTGCAGACTTGCAAAGCGGTGTACGACCGCATCCTAGAGCTGCGCATTGCCACACCACAGATCATCATGAACTACGGAATGTTCCTGGAAGAGAACAACTACTTTGAGGAAGCTTTCAAGGTAAGCTGTCCTCTGTTTTATTTTGAAGGTCAGCACTGGTGTAGGCCTTGGGCAGTGAGCTTTATTATGAAACCTGTCAGCTGGTTGGAAGAGGATGTTGATGAAAAAAAAACAAAGATGGTTTGAGGCACTGGGAGTTAACGATGATTAACCCTCTTTGGTATGCACTTTACCTGCACTTAGTTACGCAGAAAAACCTATGGCAAGAGAAGTAACTCCATAATTTGAACATGGTTACCCAATTTGAAAATTGATTTAAAAGAGAGGAAAGGAAATATTGAAATGAAAATAATTTGTAAAATTCCTACGAATATATATGTTGCTATATCATAAGTTTGAAGAATGTCACATAAGCCATTTACTCGGGGAAAAAAGATCTTCTCTTCTTCAGAACTTTCTTCTGAATCGTTGTTCATCATATCTGGGAACCTCATCCCAGTCGAAATCTAGGTCACTCTAAGCTTCATTACCCAGCATTTTCAGTAAGTCATGCCGTAAATCCTACAAATCACAGTATCTTCATCACTAATCCCCCAATAGAATGGCAGAAATCAAGGTTAGCCACGGTGGAAAACAGCATTTCAACCACAAAACTTAAAAAATTTATAACTGGAGAACTACGGCATGTATCGACTCGTGTTTTTTTTTTGCAAACGGAAGTGAATCGCTACAGGAAAAACGAAGTCACGTTTTCGCGAGACTTCCTTTTCTATGAGAAACATGGCAGCGTCCATTGTTGCCACGTGTTTTACCAGGCGCTGGCAGGTCAGCCTTTTGGCAGTTCCGATCAGGCACTAGCGGGCGCACGCTTGTCAAGAGAGTTAAGGAAATGTTCTTGTGTCTGCCATAAAATTCTTTCCAGATGTCAGCTTTCGACACTTTCGTTGTTGTTGTCGTTACAACAGCAAAATGAAAAGAATGATTCTACACAAATGTCACATCGCTGTCTTCGCCTCTTCAGGCCCCTTCTTCCCCCACCCATGCCCCTTGTCCGTCCTCTCTGTCTCCATACCCCCGACCCATAATAACCATAAATGAGCTGTTAGCAGTAGAAAGTGCATTTGATGGATGATAAACATCGAAAATCGGCCTTCCCAGAGAACCAATGAACAGCAGCCTTTCAAAGAAAAAGCTGTTTTTGATGTTCGAGTGATCACGTGTGTGTGGGCAGGCCTATGAGAAGGGGATTGCCTTGTTCAAGTGGCCCAATGTGTTTGACATCTGGAACACCTACCTCACCAAGTTCATTGCCAGATATGTGAGTCAGCTGTTTCCTCTGTTCTGTTTGATGTTAGTCACTGTTCTGTATGTGTGTGTGTGTGTGTGTGTGTGTGTGTGTGTGTGTGTGTGTGTGTGTGTGTGTGTGCATGCATGCATACATGTGTGTGCGTGCGTGCATGTGTATGCATGCAGATTTGTGTGCATTTATGTTTGTTTTCTTGTTCCAGTGAGGACTTTTTTCCTTTAAAGATATGAGGTCCTCAAAAGATTTCAGATTCTCTGAAAGTCTTGAGGTGAAACTGAATTGAAAAAAACGAAGTACTAGATTCTCCAGTTTTACACTTTTCAATCCTGAAGGTGGTGCTTTGAGAATCAGGAATCTTTTGACAGAGTGATGACAGAATTAGTCAAATTTTAAGACTTTGACATCTTTTTCATTTATAGTGTCAAAATTGAGTCGATTTAAAAGTCCTGATTTAGGTATGCAATGTGAAACTGTGTAATGTTGAGTCTTCGCAAGGGTCTGCCACACAAGAATGTGTGTGTGTGTGTGTGTGTGTGTGTGTGTGTGGATTTCCCTTCTTTTTAGGTAGTCTTCAATGTGTGTGATTTGATTCATCATCGATCCAGTTTTTCATGGTGACAACTCCTGCTATTTATTATAAGTAATCCATGCATGTGTGATTTACTCACACACTGTTAAATACTCATGTCTGGAAACTAAATATGAGAAAAAGGAATGTTCCTGCTTAAGGTTTTTTGAAATGCTCACCTATCCAGAGACTAAATCTCCCCTCCACCTCCTCACTGTGGGAAAACTGTTTGGATTGAAGTTGAAATATTTGTAAATTGAAGTGGGAGATGATCAGGGGAGATAGCCAGGGGAGATAGCTCATAGAAAAATTGAGGGGGTGTTGAGGACACACTGAAATGCTGGATTTAGCTCCCTTCTTTTTTCTTTTATTATAAAACTAGATTACACACACACACACACAACACACACACACACACACACACACACACACACACACACACACACACACACACACACACACATAGAGACTGGTGGGGGAGGGGGACTTCTGTTGTTCAAGCAAGGAAATATAAAGGCACTTCTCTGGCAATGTATATATTTAAAAGTTAAAAAAAAAGCCCCCCAAATAAAGCAAAACAACAACAATAAACTTCCCCTCCCCCCCCCGACCGACCCCCCACCTAATTGCCGTAGGAAAAGTTGATTTAGTCTGCACTAGTTTTACCTCCCTTTTCAGTCTCTCTTTGATTTTAAAGACTTGTGCTTTTACAGAAAAGTGATGTCCCATCATAGAATCCATCTCTATACAGACCCCTCCCTCTACACTACCCCTCTCCTCCCCTTATTTTAAAGAAAGTTATTGTTATTATAATTTCACAGATTTGTATGAGATGAAATGGAGAGGTTTCAGTTCTATCGTGACAAAATCAGATTGCGTTGTCCTATCCGGGGTCAAGGCCATGGAGGCATTCAAGGGAATGAAATAGCTGACCACCTTGTGAAAAATGCTACATCTGAAAAGATGTCTAAATCCTGCTTTAATCCCGGTAAATTCTTTACCTAGATCTGAAATCCAGAATACAAAACCTATAAAGCTCTGCCAAGGGGATTGAGCAACCAACCAAACAGTAAACGTTTTCAGATCCACTCTTACCTCAAACAGATCTTTTTTTTGTTTTTGTTTTGTTTTTAACAAAAGGAAGGGACAGTGTTACGAGGTGACACATGGGTAGTATATTCAGCAGCACTCTCTTATATCTTTAAAAGGAGGAAGGTATGTCACGTTGCCTTCCAAATGATGATCCACCTGGCATTTGACACATATTGTGAAGGTTTGCATGCTGAGAGACTTTGGCACTGCACAGCAGGTTCCTGAAGCAGCACCCTAGTCAGAGATGTTCTTCCTGATTTTATTTCAATTTTTTTTTTTTTAATACATGAACTTATTTCACCTTGTATGATTTATGTGTAGTCGAGAATGAGAAAATGTTTTCGGTCATATTTTTTTATCATCATCATCTTAATACTTTGATATTTTTCACTTGTGTAGTAGTTGTATAGTCTTACTTTTTCCTGTTCAAGCAGAGTCATCATTATGCTTCGATATACAGTCTTACTTTTTCCTGTTCAAGCAGAGTCATCATTACGCTTTGATATTTTTTCATGTGTGCTGTCTTGTTTTTCCTTTCCAACCAGATGACATCCCTGTTAGTGCCTGCATTGTGTACTGAGCTGTAGTGACATGACTGGACTTTTCTGTGGTGTGCAGGGGGGCAGCAAACTGGAACGAGCCAGGGACCTGTTGAACAGTGTCTGGACGGGTGTCCAGATAAATTTGCCAAAGGTGAGAGACTGGACCCGTGCACCTGTACACCTGTACACTTTGGCTTATTTGTACACCATCGTTACTCCACACCGCTGAGAAAACTCATGGAAATGGTGTGCACCGTTTCACAACAAATGACAGAAAAATTAAAACAGGAGTTTTCCCTAAGGTTTTTGCTGCTTTGTGTTAGTATGAGAGCCTTGTTTTCTCTGAGTATGACAAATGAGATCCACATGGAGGGGACTTACTTCTGGAAGTATTAAACCTGTCAGATTGTATAAGTTAATTCTGATGCTGCTCAAAATGCCAATTATCTTTTGATAGGAATTTAGTTTAGCAGTTTATTTTAATTAGTCTGAAATGTCAGTTTATCTTCTGGTGGGAAGCTTTCAGATTTCACTGATGAAACTCTTTTAGAGGGAAAAGAAGTGTAAAGGATACTACTTTTTTTTATACTACAGCTGTGGAAGTTGTTTATATTTGACTCACCATGACGAGAAAAAAACAAATTCACGAGTAACCACTTCTCTTGTCCAAACTGAGTACATGAAAACAATCACAAACTTGCTGTTGAAATCTGGCTTTTTTTCTGTTTTTTTTTTTTTTTTTTTTTTTTTTTTTTTTGCTTTGTTTTTATCCCCTTTGGAACATAGCTACCTGAGAAAAAATGTGTACTGCCTGTTGTATTTTGTTTTTATTTGTTATAATAAATGTTAGGGAAAGAAGAGTTCATCTCTGTGTTTTCAGTGTTTGTCCTTTTTTCTCATTGTAAACTGTCCATTTCAAAACTGAAATATCTTTTCTGATTGTGTGACTTGTACTTGGGGGGGTTGGAGGGGGGGGGGGGGGGGGGGCGGGGGGGGGCGCGACTGAAATCTATGATCGGGCCAGCAACAGCGTCGAAGAAGAAGCCAAAGCCAGGTAAGAAGAAATCCCAGCTTCAGGGGGATGCTCCTGCAGCAGATGTGAGGTACCTGGATAAGGGGGGTGGGGGGGGGGGGGGGGGGGGGGGGGGGGTGTGACTGAAACCTATGATCTGGCCAGCAAAAGCATTGAAGAAGAAGCCAAAGCCAGGTAAGAAATCCCAACTTCAGGGGGATCCTCCTGCAGCAGATATGAGGTACCTGGATAAGGGAGGGGGGGGAGAGGGTGGTGACTGAAACCTATGATCTGGCCAGCAACAGCGTTGAAGAAGAAGCCAAAGCCAGGTAAGAAGAAATCCCAGCTTCAGGGGATGCTCCTGCAGCAGATTTGAGGTACCTGGATCAGGCAAGTGGATGTCAGAAACTTGAGCGTCGGTGGGTTAGAAGGAAGTTATGACGGTCTCGGCACAGTAGGGGAAAGACTTGCGTAGGGTGGCTCCGGGATCACACAAATATTGTCGTCAGTAAGGGGCTTAGTAGGTGAGTGTCTTACGTTCGTTGGATCAGATCAGAACAGGTTACCATTGAAGTGACTTGGCAGCAGTGCAGTGTCTCCTCTGATGGGTTGCCGTTAGGACAACAGCGTATACAGACTGCTCCCTGTGGGTGGATAGCACTGTGAGTGTGATTCAGTGGATCTGAGTATCGTTTTGTATGGAAGGGTTGGAAGGGTGACATGTATAGTACCAGCCACAGGACATGAAAGATGGGTTAGCCAGTGAGTATGTGTGTGAGTGTGTATGTATGCATATGTGTGTGGGTTTTTTTTTTTTCTTGATGGGACAGTGTTTTCTGGATGGTGACAGCCCAGAAAGAATCCTGTGTGGCTTGCAGGGTACAATAATTCTGAAATTTAAAATTGAAGACACCAGTCTCGCCTTCTTTGCACTCCAAATACAGTAGAAATGAAGGAAAGAGAAGAGTGTTCATAAGAAACACAAAACCCCCCACAAAGTTAGCATTATTATGTAGATGTGTGTGCGTGCGTATGTGTGTGTGTGTGTGCTTGTGTGTGTGTGTGTGTGTGTGTGTGTGTGTGTGTGTGTGTGTGTGTGTGTGTGTGCATGTGGATTTCTTATTTCAGATCTTAACAGTTCACTCGCTCAGTGCTGAATGTCTACATTTTATACCATGCTGTCAAAATTTTTCCTTTTTACTGTTTCGGCATTCATGAAAATCTTCTGTGGTCAGATTATGTAGACATCTTTACATGTTCAAAATTTGAAGATAATACTTACATTTTGATATATAACACAACATATATTTCACGCAAAGTTTGTATTTCATGATTGTCATAATACATTTCTGTTAAATTAGCTCCAAAACGTCTGAACTGATGAATAGAAGATGAAAAGAAATTGTCCAGCAATGATGATAACCATATCTGATGATTGTTGAAGCAAAAAAAACAAACAAACAAAAAAAACACACACACATTTTTACTACAATGAGATTGCACCCTTTTCTTTGCAGACAGGAACACTTTTTTTTCAAATACTCTGTGCAAACGGAATTTACATTTCACTCATCAGTAATTAGGGATTGTTTGGCTCAAAATGTGCTTGAGACCAAATCAATATTCTTCATTATTTGATTACGACAGCCATTTTCCTGCTGTATGCCAAGCTGGAAGAGGAGCATGGACTAGCACGACACGCCATGGCTGTCTACGACAGGGCAACCAAGGCCGTGCTTCCTGAGGAACAGCATGAGGTGTGGTATTGACCACTGGAAGTACAGTGAAGAAGGGGTTGGATGATAGAAAAATATGTTGAAGACGTAAGCACGCTGAGCCTCTCCTGCTTCCCCTGCCGAACCTACCAACAGGGGAAGCAGGAGAGGCTTGCACGCCCCTGGAAGCTCTCATTCCCGGACTGGCTTCCTCCTGGCGAAGGTTCAAAGAACGTTCAATCCTCCGTTGGGTGCCGCCCCCTGGTTTTTGTTTTCTTGTTACCTTTCTTTTCTTTGCATGCTGTTTGGAGAAGCAGCCTCATGAAAATAGGGGAGAAGACTGAAAGGCTGGAGAATGTGTCTGTCAGTAATATTTTTCATAGGGGTTTGACACAGGGGATTGATTGAAACCTGTTTGATGGAGATTCAACCAGCATTCTGCCTGTGGAATATAATCTGCCAGTGAAATCAAGTTGTTGATGTTTATGTAGAATGGATTGGTAACACAAGTTCTCGTCCATTTCCTATATTTTAAGGGCTGGCTACAAAGCAGCGGATCGCTGTAAATTGCTGCAGCTGATTGCTAAACCACTGTCAGGGTGATGTTAACAGAGCACCAGCGGATGAAAGACTTTGGCAATGAAGTCTCCATCCAGGAAGGGAAAGTTGTTAGAAAACTACAATGCTTGTGTCCAAGGCAGAATTCATAGGAGGATTTGGGCCTTCGTCACACTTGGAGGGGGAATAGGCACTGCCAGGTTTGCTGTGCACAAAAAAAAAAAAAACACTGTATCAGGGCATGACTGTTTTTGTCATGTGAAAACAGCATCATGCACACAACACACACACACACACACACACACACACACACACACACACTTACACACACTTGCACACACAGACATACTTGCACACACATATACACACACATACACACACACACACAGAATACAATGGAATTTTGTTAAAATGTCATCCCCTAGGACAGCTTGTGGCCACCTGAATGATGGGATTAAAATCTGTCATGTAAGCAAAATTTTCATTGATGGGGGAAGCTCAGAGTTCTAGCCAAAGAATGAAGAAGAGCGTGTGTATGTGTTTGTGTCTTTGCACTTCCTTCTGTGCGTATAGCTTGCATGTGTCTGTGAATGTGATTTTCATCTTTGTTTTTTTTGTTTTAATTCAGCACTCTATATTCACGTGTGCAGTATCTGTTTTCTGCATATTCTGATTTGCATTGTGTTTAAAGCATGTGATTCATTTGCTTCAGATGTACACATTTACATCAAACGAGCGGCAGAGATTTATGGCATAACGCACACACGCTCCATATATGAGAAAGCCATCGAAGTGTTGCCCAATGAACAGGCTCGGTGAGTATTTGAAAGGCATATTTTTTTCTCCCTTTAAAAAAAAAAAAAAAAATGTATATAATTCTGAATATTGATGTTTGCAAGTGGAACTGTCTTTCTTGACGATTTCTCATGACTGAGGTTTATAACATTTACCTGTTTTTCACATAGTGTTGTTCTTATCTAGATGGTGCTTTGACATTCATTTTCTCATACTTACATGTGCAGACAAATGTCTTTATTCTGCTTGGCATGGACGATCCAAAATAATGATGAGCACAAAGCAAAAAGCTTGAAAGAACATTATTAAATCCACATTGGTATATTTTCCTTTCCTAATTTCAGTTGAAAAAATATAACATTGTATGTGCCCTCATTTGACAAAAAAAAAAAATCTTGTCTAGGAGAGTGGTCAACTACTTATTGTAGCTTTCATTGCTTCTTCTTATCCTGCTCCAGGGATGTGGGAAAACCACATTTTGGGGAGAAGGTCGTCACTCGGACTACCCCCTCCTTCTCCTTCCTTGTTTTCCAGTATCGTACTGAAGGGGAGGTAACTGTTACCTGCCAGAACTGATAAGAAAAACTCGGACAGTACTTTTGAAGCAAATGAAACTCAGCCGTGCTGTTCCAGTCTTTCCATATGTGCCCGACCCTTCTTTAACAGAAAATAAAAGGGTCACATTTACTCCCTGCTGAAATTGGGGAAGAAAAGAAAATAGGAGTCATTTTGCCATATCTTAATGAGTCAGCAGTAAATTCAGTGTAAACGTCACTTACACACTAAAAACTCATCATGACAAGGTATCACGCTTGCTCATTTTCTCTCTGGATGTTTTTGTTTGAGCAGTGTTTTTTCTCTTAGCTCTCTTACATTTCTCCCCTCAGCATTGAGAATAACAAACTGGAAGAGCTTAGAATGACATGGTGGAGGAGTTGGGAATGAGAAGTTGGATGAACAGGAAATGATAACTGGGAATGAGAATGAGCTGGGGAGAATGCTGGGAGTGGGAAGGTAGAAGAGGCAAGAATGGGAGTTGGAACAGCTGGAATGAGAAATGGGAAGAGCTGAGAATGAGGAGATGGAAGAGGTGGCGGTGACAAATTAAAAGAGGTTAGAAAGGGAAACTGGAAGTGCTGGGAATAAGAAATAAGAAGGGCTGGGAATAAGAAATAAGAAGGGCTGGGAATAAGAAATAAGAAGGGCTGGGAATAAGAAATTGGAAGGGCTGGGAATAAGAAATTGGAAGGGCTGGGAATAAGAAATTGGAAGGGCTGGGAATAAGAAATTGGAAGGGCTGGGAATAAGAAATTGGAAGGGCTGGGAATAAGAAATTGGAAGTGCTGGAAATAAGAAGTTGGAAGGGCTGGGAATAAGAAACTAGAAGGGCTGGGAATAAGAAATTGGAAGGGCTGGGAATAAGAAATTGGAAGGGCTGGAAGTGAAAAGGTAGAAGAACTGGGAATGAGAAGGGCATGGACTGAGAAGTTGGAGGAGGTGGGAATGAGAAGTTGGAAGAGGTGGGAATGAGATGAGCTGGGAATGAGAAAACAGGGAATAAGAACTAGGATTGAGAAGAATTAGAGTGGGAACAGGTAATAAGAAGTTGAAAGAGGTGGGAATAAGAACTAGGATTGAGAAGAATTAGGAGTGGGAACAGGTAATAAGAAGTTGAAAGAGCTGGGAATAAGAACTAGGATTGAGAAGAATTAGGAGTGGGAACAGGGAATGAGAAGTTGAAAGAGCTGGGAATAAGAACTAGGATTGAGAAGAATTAGGAGTGGGAACAGGGAATGAGAAGTTGGAGGAGGCGGGAATGAGAAAAAACTTTATCCATCTGACTGTTCTATTCTGTTATGAAGTTTATTCTGTTATGAAGTTCACAGTTCATGTATAGAGCCACGGTGTTCTGTTTTGTTGTTGACTGTATGAAGCACAAGCGTTCTGTTTACTTTCCCATCACTTATGGATGTTGCCCTTCTTTTCCTTTTAGGGAGATGTGTGTCCGTTTTGCTGACCTGGAACGCAAACTGGGAGAGATTGATCGTTCCCGGGCTATTATGCACACGGTTCCCAAATGGCTGATCCTCGGGTGAGTTCCCATGGAGGCCTGTGGATTTTCTGGTTTGGGTTATGTAGCAAAGGGAAGAAAAAACACACACCTGCAGACACACACACACACATGCACACAGACAATCTCAGTTTTGTTGATGAAGTAGTATTTATGTTATGCTGTAGGAAAAATCTTCAGACAGAGGTTTGGGGCCCATCTCTTCATCCACCTGTGGTGTGTGTCCGTGGTGTTATCTTAAAATTTCAATTGCCACTGGAGATACAAAGTGTAAGAGGATGATAAAAGCTAACACAACCATTCCAGCTCTGTCAGTGATGTAAAATAGTAATAAAACTTCCATCCTTCAAGCAAAGTTCCTAACACTGTTCTTCTTTCACCTAAAAAAAATGCACTATTACAATTTAATGTAATTGCTTTGGACGTGTATAAACATGTGTTTTTTTTTAATAGGTGGCTTTTAAAAGTATTTTTTTTTACTTGAGCCAGTATTCCAGTAACTATTCAGAGACTTAAATAAAGATTATTTTGCACTCGTGTGTTTTATGTTTCTTAACGGTGCTTTTTTTGTTGTTGTTTGTTAGTAATACTCTAAACAAGTATACAGAGACAACAACGGTTTTTTTTTTTTTGGGTACTGTTTCCCAGGTGGCGCATCAGTTTTGGGAGGCGTGGAAGGAGTTTGAGATCAACCATGGCAACGAGGACACTGTGCGGGAAATGCTGCGTATCAAACGCAGTGTGCAGGCCACCTACAACACTCAGGTGAGCATGGACACCCTGCTGGCAGGTCACACACAGCTGAGTGACAGTGTGGAGATGAGCACAATATTTCCTTAACCCTGTCTCCCCTCATCCCTCATCTAGTTTCAGCTACATGGCTTTGTGCTTCAGTGTTTCATTTTGTTTTTTTTGTACTTGTTTTTTTTTGTTGTTGTTGTTTTCTTTGTTGGAGTTTTTTTTTTGCACATTTTGGTCACACACAGGAAGTATTGTTTTTTTTACTTTCTTTTTTTTTTCCTTTTTTAAATTTTTTTTATTAATACTGAAACAGAGCAAGTCATGTTTGCCTAGAAGAAGATGATGGATACTTGTTGGTTCCAATCCACAGGTTCACATTCAGGTAAAAGCTGTAATGCATACACCCATTGTTATATTCATCCTTATAGTCAAAACTGCAAATATCCCAGCAACGACCAGCCTAGTATGCACATCGTTCCCCTGACACTGACTGTTGTGAATGCTGCAGACGTTTGCTTTGCATGGACAAATTACATCCTTCACCCCCATGTCCATATGAATCTACCCCCTCCTCCCCTTTTGCTTCATCCAGCCCTTGCCCTTCATCTTCCCTTTCCTTATGTCTGTGAGGTGTATTAAGTCGTTAATCTCAGCTATTTGTTCAGCCTCATGAATGCATCCAATGATCACAGCAGTCGGGCCTAGATGAAAATCGGTTTGTTTAGTTTCCTGGTGCCCCAGCGTTGAACCTGTGCATGACCTTCACTGCTTTGATAAGCGCTGGCATCGTGCATACACCATGCACGTGTTTATCAGCTGCAGACTGAGTACTGCATGTTTTTTTTGTGGTGTGATGCCTCCAGCTTAGCCAACGTTTTGGGTTTAGTGGTGAAGTAATCTTATATGATTGAAATATTCTTTGTACCGATTTTAACCTATTTTGGGCTGTTGGCCCCATGATTGGCTGGGACTATGAAGAACAGCAGGTGGATTTAAGTAGTCAAACATGATCACCTTTTTGGCCATTTTTCTCTCTGTCTTTTGTTGTTGTTTTTTTTTTTCTTGATATTGTAAGATAAATTACATCCCCATGTTCTGCACATTCTGTTGCGGAAATGTCTTCTTCTTTTCTGTCACAAACGTTTTGTGGTGTGTGCAGGTGAACTACATGTCGGCGCAGATGCTGGCTGCCAACTCTGCCAAGAAAGACGAGGCTGTGCCAGACGTAGGTATGTGTCACAGGTGTTCTTTCCTCCCATTGGCGCCTGGTGAGGAATGCTGGGACATGCACTGCTCTGCATCGTGTGTAACAGGATTGTTCTGAATGCCAGCCATGATATCTTAACTGGACAAGGCAGCATTGTTTGATGGCGCTCTTTTCACATCTGAATGTTCTGATGCATATTGGGTTTGTTTCCATTTTTTAAAACCGTTTTTCCCCCTGTAGTAGAAAGAAACTCATGGAGAGAGTGGCAGCAGAGAGTCCTCAGAAGAGAAACCCCCCTCAAGCAAGTGTTTCAGCCCTTATCTCCAGACACTCTAGGGGGGTTGGGCCACACCCGGTTCATGACTCCGGATGCCCCTCTGCTGCCCCTTTTTTTCTCATCTTGGGATGAGCCATGGCTGGGATTCGAACACATGCCCCTCTGGACAGGCTCATTTTCCATTTAATGACTCGCGCACTAACCACTGAGCCACTGGGACACCTGATATTTGTAGGAAAGTTAAGCCTTATGAAGTTCACTTTTGTTCTTCCTTGACCAGATCCAGCTTGAACACCTCTCTGCTTCTCCTGTTGTTGCTTTCAGGGCTCTATTTTTTTCCCTCCCTGCAACTGACAGCTGTTTCATGAGGCTGTATGCAGACATTCCTACAAACCCCCTAGCTCCAATTTCTGCAGTGAGGACTTTGACTTGATAGCCGTCTCTCCTCAGGCTGTTTGCCAGATCAGCATACTTTTCAGTCTTGTAGATTTGAGCTGCCTCCATTCTGTTCTCATATGGCACCGTAAGCTCGATGGTCAGCTGCTTGGTTACTGTTGTCTTGAAAGAAAGTCAACGAATATTTATTAATCTTGATTATATGCATTGGTAATTAGTAAAACACCGCTTTTCCTCGGGTATTGGATGGGAATAAAAAAGACTTGGGCATTGATTGGAAAAATCAGACCAGACCATGATGTGTGTGTGTGTGTGTGTGTGTGAGATTCATTTTTTGTTTGTTTGTTAAACCACAGGGGCCGAGTCAGGCATGGCCCAGTTGGAGGCCAGAGCACGTCAGCTGGCGGAGGAATCATTACAAGAGAAGGCGGCAGCTGAAAAGAAACTGCTGTTTGTCAGGTGGGTACAGACGTGTTCTGCCTTTGTCAGGTAGGTATAGCTGCGTTGTTTTGTCTTCATCATGTAAGTACAAATTTTGTGCTTTTCAGGTCTTGGTGGCTCAGTGTCTCTTTGTTGGGAGCATACAGAGTACAGACATGTTCCGTCTTTGTCAGGAGGTTACAGACATGTTCTTTCTTTGTCACAAATGCAAACACTCACACTCTCCCATGCATGCACTCTCTCTCTCTCCCCTCTGTGTGTGTCTGTCTCTCTCTCTCTCTCTGTCTGTCTGTCTTTCTGTCTCTCTGTCTCTCTCACTCACACACACAGACATACAGACATGTGTGATGTCTGTCCGTTGCTCTGTGCTGATGCTTTCCATCGTCGTCACTCCAGGAGCACCACCACAGACGAAGAGCTGGGGGAGATGACCAAGACGCACAACCCAGAAGAGATCGACATCGATGACGACAGCGATGAGGATGAAGAAGTTGAAGGTGAGTGGAAGAAAATCAAGCGGCCCATGTGAAAGTTCGTTTGTGTACGCAGTCTCTGTGTGTTTGAAGGAGTGTCAGTGTTTGAATAGGTAAGAGGAGAAAGCAAGGAAAAACAAAAAAGATAGAGTTTGAAATGGCTGAGACTTGAATACTTAACCTTCTGTTAAAAGTGAACCTGTCAGAAGTGATGAAGTCCACAGTGGCTGTGAAGACGTGTTCACTACAGTGAGGAAAACCTGAAATGGAATAGACGTGTGATGAGGTCACGCCCACTCTCTAGACAACAGTGCAGAGGAAGAGTAGGACAGAGCACAGAGAGAGAGAGCAGACCCAGAAAGCATTGGTAATCATCAGACGTGCAGACAACTGGTGCTGTGTTCATCATGGTTGAGCTCCCCTGGCCTGAATGGGCTCCAGGCCTAGTGAACAGTGACAGTATTTGAATGGCTGTGTAGAGATATGTGTGTGTGAGATGGCTAAAGAGCTCAATTTTCTGAACACATTGATATAAAATTTATGTTCATGTGATAATATTTGACGAAGTTATGATTTTTTAAAAAGAAATTTTGGACTTAGAAAATTTTGCGAAAGTGGCAATTTGCTTCGGACCCCACTTTGAGGTACCATAAATCCATTTCTATGTTCTCAAATGAGCCCAGATTGTTCCTGGCTACTCTCATGCACTACAGATAATGCCCCATTTTTTCCTTCTGTCTTCTCTGAATAAATAGTCAACAATGTAATGCTGAAGTTGGTTAAACATGCAATTTGCGCAAAAGGGTCACTTTTTACGTAAATTACGCTTGTCTTTACATGTTCAGTAATTTGTATCTGTATGTTGTGCAATGTTGTTTTTATACCAAAATGATTTTAAAAAGCTTATAAAACACATATATAACACATTTTGCACGATCTTTCATACATAATTTTAATTATGCAACAGTAAAATATGGTCTTATGAAGAAGAGAAAGTATACATTTAACAGCTTTTTGGCCATCAAAAATATATTTTAACAGTTTTCAGTCACAATGATATGGTGCATAGTCTTTAAAAGTATATAATAATAACATTTGGTTTTTCTGAACTTCTCTGGGTCTTTTTGATTTTTTTTCCGACAGATAGTTTCGTATTCAGATATAATTTTTGTGACTGTCTTTCTGTCAGTATGTGCCATTGCTGTCTTGTTCAGTCTTTGCAGCCAGTCAACAACAAAGCTTGAACTCCACCCCTCTTTGTTCCTCAAAGTTTCTAAAGCGACAACAACAGCATTTGTCACTTTGGTGTCACGTGGAATCTTCAAAAGCTCAGGCTTTTTCAGAGTTTTCCAACTGATGCCAGCTGAAGACAGAACATCATCAATGTTATCCAAATCAACATCTTCATTTAGCATTGCTGAAAGTTCTTTAGCTGGCAGCTTCTCAGCCTTGAGTGTACAGCGCTGGATCACCCCTTTCAACCTGTTAATTAGGAAGCTGGTGTCGGGGAAAAGCCAAAAAAAAGAAACCATTCTGCCACAGTGTCAAAAGTCACAGACTTCCCATTTTTCAATTCAAAGTCTGTCAAGCTGCAGTAACAGTCTATTTGTGCAGCTGATATGGGGGGGGGGGGGGGGGGGGGGGGGGGGGGGGGGGGGGGTTGGGTCTTCTTCCTTTACCAAACACCAAGAAGCAGCGCTTCAGTTCTTTGTACTGGTCGTCGTCCTCTGCAAAAAACACACACACACACACACACACACACACACACGCGCACACACACACACAGCATACCACACACACACACACACACACACACACACACACAGTACACACACACACACACAGTACACATACACCACATACACACACACAGTATGCACATGCACACATACAGCACAGCAGCACGCATGCATGCATGTGCACACACACACACACACACACACACACACACACACACACACACACACATGCACACACACATGTGTAACCATTGTGTTTACTAACAAGAAGGAGGCAAGTACAATTAATGAATTATGTTGCAATTTTAATGGGTAAGATTACTAAATATAAACAACAGCAGAAAAATATGTCAGGAACATAAGAATGAGAAGGGCAAAATTACATTAGCAGCCCAGAAAGTTCTTCATTCATAACACTGAAGACTGTAGACCACATGCACACATACCGCATATTACGAAAAAAAAAAAAAAAAAAAAAAAAAAAAAATGAT
>JADBJO010000150.1:1010000-1030000 GCA_016801955.1 Conus betulinus
TGTGTGTGTGTGTGTGTACATGCTCAAAGTAATGATCATCCAGTGTGCAGATAAATCCAGCTTACAGAACGCAGACTGATTTGACTGCATGATCATATTTGTATGTTGTGTTACAACTGAGTTTTGTGTGTGCAGCATAACTAATATAACTCATATCTAGAATAAAAAAAAAAAACAACTCATCCACGGATGAAATAAGACTTTTCTCCCTTGAAGATCAAAGGGTTTACTGTGTACAGACCTTGGGACACCCCCCCCCCCCCCCCTTCCCAATATTGACATATTTTGTACAATGATGTACCAGAAGTATGACCAGTTTGTGAGATGTGGAGAAAACATGACTGGAAAAGGGCATGATATCTGGTCAAACTAACTGGCAAATCTGCAAAACCGCTGTGTTCATAGCAAATGACTGATGATCATTAACCAATCAGAAATTTCCCTTTGCTTCATTTAAAGCAGCCATAATGGCCATTGTGGAGTGGGGAACTCTTGCGTTTACCGGAGTCAAAAAAGTTGTGAAGCAAAAAGAAACAAAAAGAAAAAAAAAGAAAAGAAAGGAAAAATAGTGTAGTTATGGAGTATATGAAGAAGTGTTCACCTTTTATACACAAAGGTATCTGTATGTTTGATGTGCAGTGTGCCAGCTGGATATCAAATTGCCGCTCGGACTTACCAGAGGCGATCTAAGTGTTCAAAACTACACAAAACTTTTTTGCCACCATGTGGCTGTTCCGGAACTGGCAAACTGATATTCCACACCGTAGGATACTCTTTAGAGTTGTCCATTGTGTCCACAGGCACCAGATTTTTTGAAAATGATGTTCCAGCTGAAAATGTAGAGTTCCCCACCTGTTTATATTTCAGAGCACCTTATAGTCCAGAAATTGTTTTAAATACAGTTGAACTTCAAATGGTGAAGACATTTGTTATCGATTTCACATACTGAAGCGAGTCATAACAAACATTGGTGAAAGGACTGTTTCAGAACACAAGAAAAGCAGTGCAGGGATGTTGTCTGAATTGAAGGAATGTGTATCCGTGGTGATGACATCACACTGCTAGCTTCAGCTTTGACATGATGAGAACAGGTTGTGGATGTGTCTGACTCAGAAAGCGCTGGAATAGAGACAGGAACATGTGTGTGATGCAGTGAAGATCAAAACGACGATGAAAAACACTTGGGGGAAGAAAAAGTAGAAGTGTTTGACATAGATTTCATGTGTGTGGTGGTGGGGTGACGATGGATAGACTGGAATGTCGCTGACGTCTGTTGTATGTGCTGCCTGAAAAATAGAATGTCAATTAAGAACTAGAGGAAGGATGAATGGAGGAGAGGGGTGTACGCGAGGGTAGATGAAGGAGGTGGGAAGGAGGATGAGGTAGGGATAGGTTTGGTGTGGGTGGAGGTAGAATGCAACAGAGGAAGAAAGAAAACAAAACAACACACACACACACACACACACACACACACACACTTGGCACATTGAAGTATGTGTATAGAAAAAAAACCCTGAGATTACATGTGTATGTGCGTTCCAATCTTTGTGTGTGTATTCAAGTTTGTGTGTATGTATGTGTGTGTGTATGTGTAAGTACGTGCACTTGTCAATGCATAGAAAAGAGTAGACACATGAACAAACACTGACCTGCAAAGAATAAGCTTTCAAATCATTTTGGGATAACACCAACTGTCCAGTAAATGCACTTGCACATGGCCTCCCCCCATCTCCACCATGTACAAGAATGTCTCACTAACATTTTTGAATGTGACATTGCTAATGAAACGTCGTCGTACACATGCACCAAACATCATTCCACCACTATCTACCGTCTGTGGAAGGCAAAGTGTCAGGGTATGGCGATAGCTTTCTAGATGTTGACATGGAGCCATCGCCGTGTAATTTGCGTGCCATGATGTACTGTGACTACCACCAAAAGAAATCTTTCCAAGCTGATATCCAAACTTCGATAATTTGCTTTTGATGATTTTCTCTTTCACATAATATTATGTTTGTCTTGTCAATTGTTTGTCTCTTTCCTTCCGTGGACCAGTAAATCTTCTGAGTTTGTTTCAATTTCCACCTGCAGTCACTTCACGTTGAAACCACCTGTGTCTACGTGGTACAAAGAATTTCAGTATGGGAGAGAAAAACTTCAAGAGGATGACCATTGTAGCCGTCCTGTCAATGTTCACCACTGAAGAAAATGTGGCCAGGGTGAATGTGCTGATAACAGACCAGTGGATGTCTGTAGATGGGTTTGGTATAGCACTGATTTCATCAGGGTACATCAATGAATAATAACAGACTTGTGGATGTCGGTAGAGGTGTTTGGTGTAGCACTGATTTCATCAGGGTACACAATGCTAGTTTCCATGATCATCTCCATGCCTGGAAATTGTCTGCTTGATGGATGTCGCATCCACTCACAGAGGAACAGAGAAGGGGCAGAGCAAGGTGGTGAATCCAAATGTTCAAGCCATTTGATGGGGAAAAAAAATCAGGCTGTGCGTTGGACATCGCAACAGGTGATGAAAGTGATGTCTTTCAGTATGATCCAGAAAGCAAGCGGCAGTCGCAAAGCAAAACAAAGAATTGCCTGTTTCTGGCCATGTTACGTTTGCACAGCTTCAAGACACAAAGAACAGTAGTAGTAGTAGTAGTACTTTAGTTTTATGCCCATTCACATCTGTGATATTAAACGAAGAGAGAGAGAGAGAGAGAGAGAGATGCATGACTGAGACTATGCAAGTGTATGCATAATGTGGTTATCTAACAAAGAACAGTGAACACTGAGTGGTATATCAGTGTTAACCTTCTGGAGCTTGCTGCCTGCGTCATCCATGCACCAGTTTCCGAGATCTATTTCTTCACCATGGCACACCGCTGCTGCTACTCCAGTTTTTCCGGCACAAAAATAGTGTTGAATTGGTCACTCATCCCCAATAAAGAGGGAGCCGTTTCATAGTGCTCCAGATGCCCGAGCCGTCTTTGAGGCATGTTCGCAGACATATCCCAGTCAGTGTGGTCTGTGTCGTGGCTTTGTGGTTTGAGAAGATAGACATATAGGCTCTGGCAGGCTACTTTGAGAAATATTAATAGTCAAGAGATCTGCAAATATTTTCAGAGAGCTGTATTCAAAACATACTGAGACCCCCACGTGCATTCACATGAGGATACGTGGATGAAATGGTGGGGAAAAAAAGCTTAAAGGGCATATGGGAAAGCACAGACCTTTGACAAATGGATTTGTTTTTGGTTCACTTTCCATCTTTCCAACAAATCTGTTAAAAATCAAATTTTCAAAGAGAATTTATTGTTAATCCGCCGGATGAAAGGGACAAACAAATAACGAGACAAAACACAACAGGGTCTGCAAATTGTTCCACCAGGCAAGGGGGTAATGTTCATCCTCATTATCAGTATCTTTGTTATTTTCATTTTTGGCCACACTTGTCTGCACTTTTGAGATGATTAACGACTTTTCAGTGACATTGTCCAAATAAGGCTTGAATATGTATACAGTGATGTTGAATAGTTTGGGCATCATTAAGATCATCTTCCAAATGAAACCTTAAGCACCTTACAAATCATTATGGGGAATAGAATTGGAGAGAAGTGGATGGTGGCCCCCACGGGCTGGCCTTCTCGTGGCGGGGGTGTTATTATCGACTAACCTGAGCCCACCCCTTTTTCTTATCTTACCTGTTTTTCTGCCTACTGTGTCTTTTACTATCTCTTTTTCCCCCATAAAGTCTCCCCACAAAACTGCAGCCTCTGTTTCGTCTAGTTTCTGCCTACCCGGCTCTTTAATCTGTACTTTAATCTATACCTACAAGCCTTCTTTGGAACACTTCTCCTTTTCTCTGCGGTCTTCTTCAGACCCACCACGTTTGCCGTGCGGTGCATCCTGTAAGGGGGGGGGGGGGGGGGGGGGGGGGGGGGGGGGAATGATCCTGGTGATTGAGAGAGCCTATTGTTCTTAACACATCATCACTTTGGCTCGGACCTTCTCTAAGACAGGTGGGCATACATTGGCCTGTGTATGTCAGTCGGCTGCCTCTACGGGAGGTTGGGTCAAAACTGGGTAGTTCTTGGCTGGCCTTGGAAACCTTGTAAGTGTTCACCATCTGTCCCCGGCTGTGTGTCATGATCTTGGTGGAAATAGGTCAGTTACATTCTACCTGGTGTATATCCCTGCTGAAACCTGGAAGGGGTCAAGAGTTTGTTTCCCCCTTGACCTTGGCCCCTTGTTGGACTCTTGGTGAGTGTGCAGGGATGAACTTTAAAAACTCAGACTATGGCTCACTCCCAACAAAAAGGGAAAAGAATTGTTCCTCCAAATCAAACTTGGACTCAGACTTGGATGATGAAATAAGGACAGTATCAGGATTTTGGCCTTGTTGGTTGGTGTAGACAAAGCTCGCCCTCTCTGTGGGGTGAATGGATTGAGTCCTTTTGCAATTTCGAGAGGAGTAGAAGGACTCTTCAGCGTACCCAGATCAATGAAAAGGCTGAGAAATGGTTCTTTTTTGATAGAATGTGCAAGACAAAAGCATTCCGAATTGCTTCTCAAGTCGACGACATTGATTGACAGGCCAATCAGAGTGACACCTCACAAAACATTGAACTCAAGCAAGGGTGTCATCAGGTGCCGTGATTTGACAGGGTACGCACAGGGCCCTAAAAGGCCCAACCTTTTTAGGTAAAAAATAGGGCCCCTAAAAGGCCTTAAAAATCAAAATGAAGAGGCTGGAGGCCTCAAAGGCCCTAAAACCAGAACAGCCAAAAAAAAAAATTCTAAAAAAAAAAAAAACATGTGAAATAACAACAAAAAAAAATCAAAGAAGAATTATCAGAAAAGAAAACAAAAAACCGATTTTCATAATAGGTAAATGCCGAATCAGTACCGATCGATCATGGTGTAAAGTCGTTCAAGAGGAGTAACTCCACGACAAAGTAACTGTGCTGTCCGCCATCTTGGACTTTCCTTGTGTTGAACGAAGGAAGACCACGGTTCGTTTTTCAATGAAATTTGACATTTTATTGAGAGTTTTTTTATAAGATTTCATCAGTTTCACTCAAAGACATCGGGAAGTGCTTATTCCACGATCTGTGACTTGATAAATCTGAATATAAACTCTGGCTTCGCCGAGATAACTTGGACAAATCTTCAAAAGGCAGAGCTAAACTAGTTCAATGGAACAACTAGTATTGAATAAAAGTTAGTAGCACCAGGAGTGGCGGGTCAACCTTATGCCATACCTGCATCAAACATTGACAGCCATTTACATTCTTTTTACCCTTGTTCTGTACGGCTGCGGAACTCACTGTCGGGTGCCATCGGGATCGCCACAGATGCAGTCTCATTCAAGAAGCAAATTGATATGAGTCTTGAGATCTGCATATTGACTGATTTTTGTATTGTAACCTGTCCCAGATATTTTTCGTTGCCTGGGCCTGAATCTGGCCATTGCTTTTAACTTTGAATATCGTGTGCGACTCCTTGTTGCCAAATTTCGCTCCAGGAGCCAACAGGCAGAGTCGCACTTTATTTTTTATTTCATTTCATTCCGTTTTACTTTTTAACATGGACGCTGGTGACCTACTCATTTTTTGAGTGAACCAGTATTTTAGGAAGAAGACAAATATCGGTTCTACTGTAGTTTTTGTAAGAAGGGTTTTCGGCTTGGGAAAATGGATGAGAAAGCCCTTCAAACTCACCAGAAAGGGAAGAAACATTTTAGGCTTGGACTTGGAGAAGGCGAGTGCTACAGCGTCACTGCCCTTAAATAATTTTTTTGGAAAAGATCGTGACAGTGGGCAAGCCTCAAGTAGTACTAGTACATCAACAAGTTTTTGCTCTGAAAAGCACTTGGTTGCTGGACCTTCAACGAGTTCTAGTGCTTCTACTGCAACTTCGTTTGGCCCTACTGCCCCTCAAACACCCCCGCTCTTTCCCTTCACCCCCATATCACCAGCATCCTAACACAACTACATGATTACACCTGTCCACCACCTCAACAGCAACCCACTATATATATTCCACAAAATCACACACCCACTCACACCACATTAACTTGCAGTGCCCCCCCCCCCCCCCCCCCCCCCACTTCCTTTCCTTTGTCCACATATGTCCCCCACCCCACCCCTCTATGTTAAAGTATACTAAGGGCTTGTGTCTCCCACTCCCCTCTACATATAGGTATGCTTAGATGTATGTACATGTTTGTCGGGGATGTGTGTACTTTTTTTTTTTTTTAATACACAGATTCCCATATATATATGAACACTATCATTATTACCACCACTCATAAGATGACTGTGTATGCATTTTTTTTTTTTTTTTTTTTTTTTGCATATGTATGTGTGTGTGGATGTGCCTGTGCACGTATGTACCTGTGTGTGTGTTGGTGTATGTACATGTGTGTGCGTGCATGTATCATGCATGCATGCGTGTGTGCATGAGACGGTGATGATTTCATCTAGATGACAACCATCACCATCAATCAGTCATTGATCATTACCTCCCCCCCCCCGCCCCCCCCCAAAGTGTTGTTGGTTTTGTTTTTTTTTTTTTTAACTCAACTGGCATTATCATGCCAATGCTATCATGCTATTTCACTTATGGCACTGATCAACATCCCTTATCACTGTTTGTCCCACTTACGACAGTGACCAATTATCCATGAATCGTCAATTTTATTCCTTTTTTTTTCCTCCTCCCCCACCCCAATCGGCATTACTACATCAATGCCACCACATTATTTCACTTATGACAATGGTCACCACCCTATAGTACTGTAGATCTCATCTCAGTGATCAACATCCATCAGTCGTTGATCATTTCCTTTATTCCCCCACTGGCATTATCATACTTGCCAATACACTATCCTACTCCTTTTACAAAAATGACCATCATCCTACACCACTGTGGATCATAAGTACACCTTGACCATGATCATCATCCATCCATCTTTGAACACCTCGCCCATCCCCCACCAGCATTTTACACCAATGCCACAACATGATCCCACTTATACAACAATTACCATCATCCTACAGTACTGTTTATCTCAAATGATACATGATCATCACCCATCAGTCATCTACCCCCACCCCTCCACCCTCTTTCTCAACCTGCAATATTATACTAATGCCACTTACCACAATGATCATCATCCTACAGTACTATTGATCTCGCCCATGCCAATGAGCATCACCCACAGGTCATTGATATTTTCCTTTATCCCCCCAACTTGCACCAATGCACCATCACCACTACGTTTTTCCACTTATATAACAATAGTCATCATCCTATGGTACTACCCATCTAAGATGATTACCATTTATAGTTACTGAAAATACTCCCATCCAGTGAACACCTTCATACTGCACTATATATGGAAATGAAGAAGCTGACCAATTGACAAAGGAAGGAGGACAGCAGCCCCAACTGTAAAAGGTAGCCTCCTTGGAATAAATCAAAAATATTTCCAAGGAGACAAATAGGAGGATGACTTGAACACTGGACTGTTCTCACTGGACTGTTCTTTCCTTCAACCAGAGGCAGTGTGTGTGCTAGTCAATCCAGGACAAGGCAGCTGTTAGTCAGGTGGAAAGAAAGCATAGGCATACTACTTTTTCTTGTGACTTGTATTCCTAAGACTTCCGCCTTGTGTGTTTACTCTTTCCATTGTAAAAGATTTCTTTGTTTTCATACGGACATGGAATTGACAAGATTCATACCAGAAAGTGATTAGGTGCTTGCTAAATGGAGGTCTGTATTGGAGAAAATGGCATCTGTGGGAGGCAATGGTGAGCACTTTTCAGCATTTTCGTGTGCCCTGATGGCCCTATTTTTTTTTTTAGATTTTAGGCCCTAAAAAAGGCCCTAAATTTTTTTCTTGAAAGTCTGTATGAACCCTGTTTGAGAGGCGTTTTGGAGTTAGAGATAAAGACGGAACTGGCTTCCCAGGGTGTAACCCACGTCCACCAGGTTTTAGCACGAAAAGACCAAGACCGTGTGTCAACAGATACTTTTTCCCTAACTTTCTGTACCGTACACCAGTTCTCCCCGTGTTTGTGAAGGCCGGATACTTGAGGGTTCCCGTTGCCATTGTACATTTCTTCACCTTTGCGATGCTTCAAATGTCGGACGTATGGACACATTAAGGACCCGTGTACAGAACAGGAGGTGTGTGGCAAGTGCTCAAACCAGTGCATGAAGGACCGTGTAATTGTCCGCCCTGTTGCATAAACTGTGTAAGGCAACCATCCTGCTTTCTCGAAGGACTGTCCAGTCTGGCGCACCGAGTCTGAGATCCAGAAGGTATGCACAGAGAATCGAATCTCGTTCTTTGAGGCACGGAAAGGCAAGTCATATGTGATGTCGCGAAGGGGAGCATAGTCAGTGTTGGTGTTCAGACTGAGACTGTTCAACTTCAGGCTGGCTCTCAGCATCATGATTGGCAGACGCAACAGGAGCCTCAACATGCACAGAAAGAAAGTGGAAAAAAAAAACAAAATTCAAACAGTGCCTTGGGTGGAGGCTCAATATCCACCTTTCCCCGAACTCCTCGAGGGTCTGAGCCCCCTTCCTCCAATCCCAGACCCTCTGGGAAGGCTGCACTGGTAGCCTCTTTGTCTGGGGAACACTCTAGAAGTCGACCCTCTCTGATGAAGCCTCCTCTTCCACCTCGTCCATCTGGGGGTAGAAATAAGTATCGTCCTTCGTCAGCCAAGAAGGTGGTATCTCCATCGCCTTTTTCCAATCGCTTTTCTCCTTTGGAGATAGAAGGTGATGGGGACAATGAGATGGAGTAAAATTTTTTCTTTTTTATTGTCATGGCCCTTATTCAGTGGAATATAAGAGGCATTAATGCCCAATATGAGGAACTCCAGCGGTTGTGTTCTGGCCTCAAACCTAGTGTTGTTGTGCTGCAGGAAACATTGCTGAGACCAGGAAAACATTTTTCATGGGCAGGCTTTAGTTCAGTAGGTTTTCCTGCTTTACCTACAGATACTGCCCATGGTGTCACAGGGGGTGTTTCCTTCTTATTCACAGATCTTTATTATTCAGCCAAGTTAACTTAATACCCCATTACAAGCTGTTGCGGCCAGGATTACTATCAATAAAACAATAACTGTCTGTTCAATTTATTGTCTTCCTGGTACAATATCCAAGCAACAAGTCATAGATCTAATAGATCAGCTTCCGCGTCCTTTTTTCATTTTGGGAGACTTCAGCAGGCATTCCCCCTGTGGGGTAGTTCATCATATCCTCACCTCGGGGTCTCATGCTGGAAGAGATCTTTAATGAACTGGACTTGTGTTGTCTAAATGACAAATTACCAACATATGCATTCTTCAAATGGTACCCTTTCGTGTCTGGATTTGTCAGTGTGTGATCCTTCATTAGCTCTAGACTATGATTGTTCAGTTCATGATGATCTGCACGGGCAACCATTTCCCTGTAATACTTTCTCCAATTTTGAAGGAACCTGTTTCCTTTCCTCAGTATTTTTGCTTTTAAAAGGGCTAATTGGGATTTCTTTTGTTCAGCTATAACTGATAAGCTAGATGCTGAAATCGTTTTTCCGATCAGAAGACCCAGCGGAGTCCTTTACAAATATATTTTGTTATCATGTGCGAGAGATACCATCCCACTCGCAAAACCAGGTCCGCAACTACCTGGTACGCCATGGTACAACCAGGATTGTAAGAATGCTTGCAACGTTCGCAAGAGGGGCCCAACGTTTAGTCTTTCAGCATCCTGTGGCCCCGAATGTTCAATCTTATCAGAGGAAAAAAGCAAAGGCAAGGTTTGTTTGTAGAGGAAGTAGATGAGTATCTTGGAGAAATTTCTGCTCTTCGCTTAAATCAAACATTTCCCCCCCCCAAAAAAAATATGGAGAGTGTTAAAAAAATTAGGGGCAAAGAACAGCTGCCCTTCAGTTCACCATTTAAAACTTGATGATACACTCATCACTGACAAACAAAACTGTGGCTAACTTGCTAGATTCCACCATAGAAACCAACTCTTCCTCTGGTCAAAAATCTGCTGGGTTTTTAAAGATCAAAACGCAAGCAGAAAAAAAAGAAGCTTGACTTTTCCTCACCCAATCAAGAAGACTACAACTTGCCCATAATCTAAATGAACTGAAGTCTGCCTTGCAGGCGTGTCACGATTCTGCTCCTGGTCTTGATGAAATACATTATCAACTCTTAAAACACTTTGCTGACTCGGGTCTTAACATTCTGCTTCAAGTTTATAACCGTGTCTGGACGTCTGGGTCCTTCCCAGGTTCATGGAAAAGGGTCATAATTGTTCCCATTCCGAAGCCAGGAAAGATCATTCAAACCCAACCAACTATCGTCCAACAGCCTTAACAAGTTGTGTTTGTAAGGTGATGGAAAAAATGGTAAATGGTAGGCTCATGTGGAAATTGGAAACTGATGGGCTTTTAGCATGGAACAGTGTGGTTTTAGAAAGCATCACTCTACCATGGATCTGAGATTTTACAGTGGAAAGATTTTTAACAAACTTTTGGATGGGTTTTTGAATGTATTTTAAAGAATTGTGTGAATGACTGACTTGTGAGTTGATTTTAACGTGGTGACGGCCCTGGTGTGGCCCTTTGTGGTCGGCTGGGCTGTAAGCAACATTATCTTATCCTATTTCAACGTGTTGGTTTTTAATCCTAGGATTGGTTCTTATAATCTTTTTTTAATGGGTTGGGTAAGGTTTTGCTTTTAATCCTTTTTTTAACAAATATACGTGGTAGTTTGAAACGTGGTGACAGTCCTGAGATAACCTCTGATGTTGACGGGACTATAATTTTAATCTTAACTGGATGGTGGCCACATAACCTAGCACAGTCTAAACCGACAATGACATTTAAAAAAAAAAAAAAAAAAAGGGGGGGGGGGGGGGGGGGGGGGCGCAGCAGCCTAAACAGACATTGACAACAACAAGAACAAAATAGACAGACAGAAAGAAAGAAAGACAGAAGGAATAAGGCAGAAACCATGCGATTTCGGGATGAATTCGATGCCTGAAAAACATGTATGTCCACATAATAAACAGGTTGCTAGCGTATGTCCAAGTACGCGCATTCACACCGAACCCCACACGACAACTTGTTCAGAAGTGTAACGATAGGTCAGAGAGGCTGCTTGAAGATAGAATTCGAATGGACATCCGTGAGAAGTGAATAGAACCAGCCACCATCTACGCAATGCTGAGCATTGTGGGAAGGAAGAAGGCAGATTCGAATTACATGACATTTAAGGGATTTTTTCGGCCCTGTTTGGCTCGTACCTACAGTTGGTGTGCTTAAAGTTCAAATGGGATGATTTGACTCCACACAGTGGAATCTCTCCACATAATGGACTCGTCTCAGAGTGTGTTGCTCAAATTTGCTGACCTGCGACCAGCACCGCAAGTGTCTGTATCTCTCGGGCTTGGTTGACACTGGGCTATGTCACGAAAAGAAGAGTACAGTACAGACCAGACTGGAACTCTACAGCTTCATTTTCACCATCCCTATCCTCATTATTCACAGTTGTGGTTCGTCATGTCGTGCTTGATCATTTTCATCATCATCATCCTATCCTCATTATTCACAGTTGTGGTTCTTCATGCCCTGCTTGATCATTTTCATCATCCCTATCCTCATTATTAACAGTTGTGGTTCTTCATGCCCTGCTTGATCATTTTCATCATCCCTATCCTCATTATTAACAGTTGTGGTTCTTCATGCCCTGCTTGATCATTTTCATCATCCCTATCCTCATTATTCACAGCTGTGGTTCTTCATGCCCTGCTCGATCATTTTCATCATCCCTATCCTCATTATTCACAAGTGTCATTCTTCACGTCCGCATCCATAGTGAGTCTATGCTGAACTCATCGATAGTGGTTCATTAGGATGTGGTGGCACCTTCTGAATCAGGGCACTCCCATCGGGCTGGCTCCGCCATTTGGTAATCATTGTTATCATATGCTTAATCAAAATAGGCGGCACTGGAAACCCCCCAAGTAACTTTGCAGCACTGCAGTGCCTCTTCTGGTGGGTGTCTGATGAGAACCTGGTATTGGTTACTCCCTGTGGAGTGTTGGGGGTGCACCTGGATGCAGCTGTTCATGGTACTGCCAGAGTTAGCAGTGAGGGAGTAGTTCCGCTGACGAAGGCACGGAAAGTGAAGCGCGCATAGGCGCACGTGTGCGCGCAAGCACAGACACACTGACACACACACAGAGACACAGACACACACACTCGCACGCACGGACGCATGCACACGCGCGCGCGCGTACACACACACACACACACACACACACACACACACACACATGGAGTGAATAAATGTGTTTTGATAGTAGGTCATAGGGGGTACCATGATGAATGTTCGGGCAGTTGAAGATTTCCACAGGTGTATCTCCTTTAATCATGCACAACAAGATAGAGTGGTTGTAAACAGTCCTTTACTTCGTATTGTCCATCAAGACTTCTACGGTCTGTCTGTTTAGGATATTCACCTTACACACTGTACCTTGCAAGACAGGATCTTTAAGGTTCCAAAATGTTGTATTTTAGATTTGAAAACCAACAAAAAGGCAAACACAAACAACACAAAACAACGCAAAGCAAATCAACAAACGAACCACCACCGCCACCAAAACTAGCAACCAACCACCAAAAAAAAAGAAAAAAAAATAATAATAAAAAGAAATGAAAAGAAAAGCCTCGAGGAAGACTTATTGGGAACAGAAAATAAATATGAATGCAGACAGAAAGGGGGGGGGGGGGGGGGGGGGGGGGGGGGGGGGGGGGGGGGTGAAGCTCATGACGTTCATAACCACCGCACCACGACGGCTAGTCAATCACACTCTGTATAGCCTGGGAGCTGAACACATGCCGTTTCCTGACCTGGCCCGGCCCTGAATTCTGTCAGATTTGATGCAGGGCCACATCCCGGGGCTCAGTACATGCCACGTTGTTTGGGACTGCCCTTAAAGCTTGGTGAATTCCCAGCACGACACTCTGCAGTCTTCTGTGAAAAAGAGTTCGGTCCTCAACAGGCGGAATGAGGCTGTCTTCGCCATTCTCTCCCGGTAAGAAAAGCCACAGTGACCTGGGCATTGAGGTGGTGAGGATGCGTGACCTCTCATTGGTCCACGAAAGAATCGCCATTCCCGTCCAAGGCGACAGGAACAGTACCCTCGTCAATTCGCTAATTGAAGTGTGCGCATATTGACGCATTCGCCTCTCCGGTTGGTTCTGGCTGACCCTATGTGTCGGCCTCCTGCTCACGTGATGGTTGTCTGTTCACCACAGATCACACGCCACAGTTAGGATTTTGTGCTGAAATACTATTATAATCCATGTAAACGTTTTGAGGCCTACCATGAGTTTGAGCTAGCATTCACTGTAAAACTGACAATTGTTCAAAAGAACAACTCTCCACCAATTTTTTTTTTTTGGGGGGGGGGGGGGGGGGGGGGGGGGGGGGGGGGGGGGGGGATTTTCACCGATGAAAATCACAATCTTCTACTTCATGACTTCCCCTTAGCTGACGACACATTTCAGGCCTTTGCACTCACCCATGACCCTAACTGGGTTTTCCTCCAAAATAGTCTCGGTCCTCACACACACACGCACACACACACACGCACGCATGCACGCACACACGCAGAGAGAGAGAGAGAGAGTGTGTGTGTGTGTGTGTGTGATATACGTCTACATCTATATCTATCTATCTATGTGAGTGCGTTCGCGAGCGCGCGTGTGTGTGCATGCATTGCTTTCTATTCGTTTTACTTTTTTCTACCCGTAACAGGCTGCTTTGAGAGTGCGCTGGATTCCGTTTTTTAAACCCTTGGTGGTGAGAATGCCAGCAGAATCGTAGACTGTGGTAATCTCAGTTTGATGCCAGTGCGGTACTGACACGGTCAGGCGTGCCTCCCTGATGAGTCCGAATCAGCGGACGAAAGGTCTCTGAGCTGGCGATGTGAATGGTTGTGTTTTCAAGTGGACTACGAAGACCCCAATATGTTGCTAGTGAAAGATATCATATTGATAACCCAACACCCTAATTTTTCATTTGCATTTTCTTTCTCTTTTCCCACACCCCTCCTTTTTTTTACTTATTTTTTCAGTTTTTGCCTGGTCATTGTTATGATGACAAAATAACAGTTAGCCTGCATGCGTTTACCCCCACTATTAGTTTGTTCAACATATCATTGTTTGACCAATCAGCATTTCCTAGAAGATCCAAGTAGAGGCTGTTCGACATAGTTCTTAGCCGCTGATAGCACGTATGTGACTGTCCAACGTTCGCGTTCTAAACAACAGAGCTGACCACTTTGTATCTTTAAACAGATCCTGAAGCTTAGGCTCAAAGATTTCCCCATACATTTAATTCTCTTTGCATAATGATTTCAGTTTTTTCAGTAATGTCTTTCACACACGCGCGCACGCGCGCGCGCGTGCACACGCACGCACGCACGCACACACACATACACATAAGCGCGCGCACGTGCCCGCATGCACGCGCAAGCACACACACACATACACAGAGCATGCACGCACGTACGTAAGCATGCACGCACGCACGCACACACACATACACATGCACGCACACACACATACACATGCGTGGTCTTTCTCTCTCTCTCTCTCTCTCTCTCTCTCTCTGTCTCTGCCTCTATCTCTCTCTGTCTGTCTGTCTCTCCTTCACACACACACACACACACACACACACACGCGCGCGCGCGCACACACACACACACTCTCTCTCTCTCTCTCTCTCTCTGCCTACACACACACCACCACCACCACCACCACATCACCACCATTTCCGCCCATCCCTCCCCTGCCCCCCTCACCACCTTGATCAACCCCCCTCCCCCACTCCCCCCTGCGCGCCTCTACAGCACCGTCCCATCCCCACCCCCACCCCCCACCCTTCCTCCTCAGTTTCCACCCAGTCTCTCCCCAACTACTGTTTCCTTCACCCATCCCACCCCCCTCCCCCCCCCCCCCCCCCCCCCCCCCCCCACTTCCCCCTCCTCCACCACCCCTCACCCCACCAACACGCAGACACAGTTGGGAGCTGACGGAGAAGGGAGGGGGGGGGGGAGGGGAGGTGCAATCATACTGGCTGACAAGCGGTGGCGACATATTTCTGGACGCCTCATCCAGCGAGAAATTCCGGGAGTGTCCCGGAGGAGGTTGCCTTGCGTGAGGAACCTGCTTCGTCATTTGGGGAGGAGGCTTTTTCTTATTTTTTTTTTTTTTTTCGTTTTAAAAATCAAGAAAAAGTTTGGTATCATCATATTGTTGTTGTCGTTCTTGTTTTGCTGTTATCGTGGATGTTGCTATTCGTCGGTGTGTGTGTGCGCGCGCGCGCGCGCGCGTTAGTGTGTGTGTGTGCGTGTGTGTGTGTGTGTGTGTGTAAATTGGTATACTGTAGTGGTGGTAGTAGTAGTAGTAGTAGCAAGCAAGCGCAGCAGCAGTGGTTGAAGCTCTCTTTTTTGTTTAAGGTTTAATCTTTTCATAAACGTACAACCTACCGAAGTAATGAATATTGGACGAAATGTATAGTGTGTGCGCGCGCGCGCGCGCGCGCTCGCGTGCGCGTGCGTGCGTGTGTGTGTGTGTGTGTGTGTGTGCGCGCGCGCGCGCGCGTGCGCCTCTACTTGTGTCTGTGTGTGTGTGTGCGTGCGTGCGCGCATGTACATGCGCACCAGTATATGTTTGTGTGTGTGTGCATGCGCGAGCATGCCTCTGTGTGTGTGTGTGTGTGTGTGTGTGTGTGTGTGTGTGTGTGTGTGTGTGTATGCGCACCAGTGTGTGTGTGTGGGGGGGGGGGGGGGGGGGGGCGCGTGCGTGCGTGCGTGTGTGTGTGTGTGTGTGTGTGTGTGTGTGTGTGTGTGTGTGCGTGCGTCTGTGTGTGTGTGTGTGCGCGCGCGCTGTGTATGCATGTATGTGTGTGTGTGTGTGCGCGCGCACGCATGCGTGAGTATGCTTGTGCGTGTGTGTAGAGAGGGATGGGGGAAGCGTGAGAGGGTGGGGGAAGGGAGGGAGGCTGGGCGGTGGAGCAGAGGTCATCAGAACTAGGGGATGAGTGGGGGGTCGCAGCACATTCTAGTTTTCTTCATACTTGTTCTTCGCGTCATTGCTTTGTCACTGGTGCTGTGCGTGGCCGAGCTGATTCAAGAATCTCTGGCCCTATTCCCTGTCGCAATTAGGATCATTACCATTGTCCCTGTTGCCAGCATTTTCATGTCCTGGCTCTATGGCTACTGCTTTCTTTCGTTTCTGCAGTGTTCCTAACATTGCTCTTGCTGCTATGTTTTTGCCTAAAAAAAAAAAAAAAAAAAAAAAAAAAAATTATCGCTGAAACACTCATTCAACGTCATTGCTACACGCACGCAACGTTCAAATTTCCGATGATTGATTCTATCTGAACGTTTGTCATCTGTTTTCTCTTGAGACCGTCAAGATTTTGCCTTGTTCGTTCGCCTCACAGCGTCAGCCCAGCCTCGTTGATAAATGTAGCCGTTTTCTCCAGGTCTTGTCGGCAGCCGTGGAGCTTCGTGTGCAGCGGAGTCAGCGTTGGCCACACGGTTTCTCTCAGTCCCTTGAGAAGGGACACGTCTGTAGGACGTGTTCTGGTGTTTGGTCTTCAAGACCACAGGAGCAGAAGGGGGAAGGCGCCAGCTTCAGCTTCCTATGCAGGTGGCCATTGAGTCGGCAGTGGCCAGTTCTAATTCGGCAGCAGATGAAACTTTCTAAGTAGAAAAGCGTTACAATCAGATGGAATTCGGCAGCAGATGAAACTTTCTAAGTAGAAAAGCGTTACAATCAGAGGGAATTCGGCAGCAGATGAAACATCATAAGTAGAAAAGCGCGTTACAATCAGATGGAATTCGGCAGCAGATGAAACTTTCTAAGTAGGAAAAGCGTTACAATCAGATGAAATTTGGCAGCAGATGAAACTTTCCAAGTAGAAAAGCGTTACAATCAGATGGAATTTGGCAGATGATGAAAGTTTCTAAATTGAAAAGTGTTACAATCAGATGAAATTTGGCCACAGAGTGATTAAATTTTGAAAGTAGAGAAGCGTTACAAACCAGATAAACTTTGGCAGATATATGAAACTTTCTAAGCAGAAAAGCGTTACAAACAGATGAAAAAAAAATTAAGTAAACAGACATAGCGTTACAAACAAGATGAAATTTGGCAGACAGATAAAACTTTCTAAGCAGAAAAGCGTTACAAACATGAAAATTAGCGGGCAAATGAAACTTTCTACGTAGAAAAGCGATAACAAACGGATGAAATTCGGAAGACAGATAAAACTTTCTGAATAGCAAAGCCTTTCACACAGATGAAATTTGGCAGACAGATTACACTTCCTGAGTAGGAAAGCGTCGAACAGATCGAACTGTGACGGTTTTTGTAAAGATCAAACGGGCGGTTCTTCTGCTGGAAGTAAAATTTTAACCCGTATTTCCAGAGTCGGTCTTTCCTATGTCTATGTATGGATCAACGAGAGAGCAAAGCCAGCTAGTGTTAGCCACCACAGTTTGCGTTCTAGGTGCACTGAATGGTCCTCAAGGGACGTAATTTCGATTCACCATCGTATCGGAAAAGAAGATACCATAAATGAATACGTGAGTAAATGAATGAATAGATAATGGTAATGATAATTATATATATGATAATTATAATAATAATGACAATAATAGTATTGATGACGATGAACATGATGATGATGATGATGATGATGATGATGATAATGATGATGATGATGATGATGATGATGATGATAATGATAAAAAGGTGTACTGTTATATGCGTTTTAGTTGGTTGTCCCGATCCCCTTGGCAGAGAGGATCGCCAAGGTCCAGCCTTGGGTTGAACCTCAGAGACCCCCCCCCCCCCCCCCCCCCCCCGTCCTCTGGCATCCCAGACGGGGAGGGGGGGGGGGGGTGCAGGGGCGACCAGTTAGGGTGTTATACCCGAGCTGGCCAACACTGGATCGTGTGGATCCATATCAAGTGGCCCTGAAAAGGGGACTGTAGAAGGCCTGGGGAGGAGGAGACTGCACAGAGAGCAGACGACCAACGACACCGACCACGACCAGTGACCACTGGGGACAGCAACGCCCAAAAACGACACAGACTACAGTCTGGGAAACCCTGTCCTTAAGGGGCCTCAGGCCAACAGGACGTTAATCTCACCCATCAAGTCAGTCCTGACTGTGGACGGACTGCACGTGAGAGAACACTACGATTCTACGTCAGACACTAGACGGGGATTGATGTGTAAGAACATATACGAAACACTTGATCCCATTTAAACCAACCAACAAACAAACAAAAAGAAAAGAACAATACAAAACAAAACAACAACAACAACAACAACAAAACTCGATTCGCCTTCCGACTTGAATCCAAACTAAAATTGAATCTGTTTTAAACTTCAAGACAAATAGAATAAACTGTTTTTATAGATATATATATATATATATATATATATATATATATATATATGTATATATATATATATATATATATATATATATATATATATATATATATATATATGTATACACACACACACACACACACACACACACACTATATATATATATATTATATATTATTTTTCCTGACCACGCATTTCTTCAATATCATCATTAGTTTCATGACCATGATGATGTTTTTATGATAGCTAGTCTTACATTTCTTCAATTTTATTGTATTATCTTCCTCATTTTCTACTTTTTCATGATGATAATGGTGATAATGATGACAGTGATGGTGATGATGATGATGATGATGATTCTTTTAGAAAAAGAGGGGTTAGTTACCGCCCTCAGTAACTCCGTTTTGAAATTAATTCTTTTTAGATATTCCATTTTCTATTTATTTACTATCATTAGTATCAGTTTAAGAATTCTTCTCCCTCCTCTACTTATTTTCGTATAATTATTGATACTACGGGTACTATTATCATTATTGGTATTATTGTTATGACGATGATGATATGATGATGATGATGATGAGAATGATGATGATGATGATGATACTATTGATAGGACTATCATACCATCATCATCACCGTCATCATTATCATCATCATTGTTACTATCATTATCACTATCATTATTATCGTTATCATCATTATTATTATCATCATCATTATAATTATCATTATTACTATTTCTATTATTGTCACTATCATTATTGATATTATCATTGGTGTTGTTGTTGCTGCTATTGTTGCTGCTATGCTGTTGCTGTAATTATGATTACAATCTCTATCTTATCTTCAATTTCAGTTCCATTCTGTGTGTTTTTTTAAATTATTCTCCCAAGACCAAATTTCGGCACTCAAATCGAAGAGAAAGTGACTTGTCTTTTTGTCTTTTTTTTCTTTTCTTTTTTTTTTTTTTTTTTTCATCGTTTTGGATGTTACTTGCCCTGCCTGAAGAAGTCTCAACAGGTCGAAACGCGTCACCTTCATTTTGTCATTTGTTAGCTCCTTCCTTTGGCGGCCCAGTGATTCTATTTTTGCTCTTGCAAACTTTGATCTTGTCTGTATCGAGGATGGAGTAGATTTTAAGCGGAGGGAGGGTAGATCGGACACTGGTTGTGTTTACCCCTAGTTTTTCGTTTGTTTGTTTTTGTCTTTTATTCTTCTTTTTCTTTTCTTTTTTATTTTATTTCTTTTTTTATTTTTTGCGTGTGTGCTTCTGTCTCTGTTATCTATATGTGTTAATGTATGTGTCGAGCCACGCAAATCCCCGAATTCCGTTCTCTCTCTCTCTCTCTCTCTCTCTCTCTCTCTCTCTCTCTCTCTCTCTCTCTCTCTCTCTCTCTCTCTCTCTCTCTCTCGGCAATTATCCACAGCTCAATTCATCTATCGGGGCGAAGGGAGAGGGAGGATGGGGAAAGGGGGGGTGGAGGGGGGGGGAAGGAGG
>JADBJO010000150.1:1032500-1040000 GCA_016801955.1 Conus betulinus
TTGTCTGTGTTAGACTGTTTTCCTCTCTTTCTGTCTGTCTGTCTGTCTGTCTGTCTGTCTGTGTCTCTCTCTGCGCGTGCCTGTCTCTGTCTCTCTGTTTCTATCTGCTTCTCTCAAACTCTTGTCGGCCTGTCTCTGTCTGTCTTCATCTCTCCTTTTTTTTTTTTTTTTTTTTTTTTCCCCTCTGGGTGCCTCTAACAACGACAGTGCCGCCGAGATATTAAGTAAATCGGAGGGCGGGTGGAGAGTAGATAGCAATAGGAAATGGGGTAGGGGTGGGGGTGGGGGCAGGGAGAGGAGTGAGGAGAGGAGAGTGAATGTACAGAGGGGAAGCCGAAGGGAGGGGTAGGGGGGAGGAGATTGGTGTGGGGGGTGTTGGGAAGGGGGCGCAACCTGTCTCGCCAGTATCTCACCCGATATACCCACCTGTCGCAAGGTTTTCATTCCTGTTACTGTTGCTGGTGTTGTTGCGGAGGGTGATGAAGGTGCTATTGATAATGACGGCGGGGTCGTGGTGGTGGTGGTGGCGGCGACGGCGGCGATGGGTGGTGGTGGTGGTGGTGGTGGTGGTGGTGGTGGTGGTGGCGATGGTGGCTGTGCTGGTAGTTGTGGTGGTTTAGAGTCGGAGTGGGTTTTTGTTATAGGCGGCCTTTTCGTCTGTCTGTCTGTTTCCTCTGATGTGCTTGTCTTGTCCGTGTGTGTGTGTGTGTGTGTGTGTGTGTGTGTGTGTGTGTGTGTGTGTGTGTGTGATCCCCCCTCCCCCCTCCACCTTCATGCCTTCCCCCCCCCTGTGGTCTTCTTTTTCGTTTGTCTGGGTTTTGCACTTTCTGCTGTCCCAACTTCTGCACCACCTCAGTGGCAGTGCGCCCACGCTGCTCATTCCGACACCCCGTCCACAGCCACACGGCCCGGTCAGTCCCGTCGCAACCCGGCACCGGCAATCCACAGGGAGACAGACAAATGTCAAGTCGTCAAGAGGCAAACCCACCGGAGGAGATACTGCACTGCTGCCGAGTCACTTCAGTGTTCAGTGGCAACCTGTTCTGATCCAACAAAATCCCACATGACTCTGATGGGAATCGAACCTGCGACCTCCCAGCCGGTAGTCCCGCGACGCTAACCACTTCGCCACGGCGGCTGTTCCACCCTCCCCATGTCTTCGTCTGACATGTCGTCATCCCCTCTTCTTATTTTTCCCAGTCTTTCTCTGTCTCTCCCTTGTCTCTCCGTGTATCTTTTTTTCTATTTTTTTTTTTTTTTTACTAGCCTCTTTGTGCCTCTCTGTTTCAATCCTTCCCCCCCCCTCTCTCTCTAATTCTCTCTCTCTCTCTCTCTCTGTCCGTGGAGTCTGTCTCGTCTGATTTTATTTAGTATGTGTTGCCTGTTCCTTCTCTCCCTCTCCGATCCGCTCCTCCTCTCGCACCCGCCTCCTTCACTCCTCTCTCCTCTCGCCCTATCCCCTCGCCTTCCTCTCTCGCTCTCTCCTCCCTCCCCTCCTCTCCCCTCTACAATCTCTCCTCTGCCCTGTCCCTCTCCTCCCTCTCTCCACTCCTCTCTCACTCCTCCCTCACTCTCGCTCTCTCTGCTCATCTCTCTCTCTCGTAATCTCCCAGTCGCATGTCGTCTTTCCTTCGTCTGTCCCTGTCTGTCTTTCCCCCCCTGTGTCTCTCCCCCCTCTCGTCTCGTCTCTCTCCTCTCCTCCCTCTCTCTCCAAGTCTCTCCTCTCTCTCTTCGCTCGCTCTCTTCCGCCTTTCTCTCCCCCTCTCTCTCCCCCCTCCTCCCTCCCTCATCTTCTCTCTCTCTCTCCTCCAAACCCCTCCCTCCTCCTTCCTCTCCTCCGTCTCTCTCCTCCCTCTCTCTCTCCTCTCTCTCCTCTCTCTCTCCTCCCTCTCCTCTCTCCTGTGGCTTTAACATGATGATGACCCCTTCCTTTCGAATTGATCACCAAAACAAAAAAAAACCAAAAAAAGTGGAAGGCCGGAGAGATGGGACTGATGGAAAGACGAGGGTAGGGAAAGGCGGAGTACATGCAGGGGGGAATGGGGGGGGGGAGAGGGGGGGGCGGGTAAATATGCATGTATTGTCGGAGTACGTGCAAGGGACAGTCGGGAAGGGAGGGGTGGGTGGCTGTGCAAGGGGGTGTTGTGGGGGTGGGGGAAGAAGGGTGCAAATCTCTCTCACCTTTAAACATCACCAGATATTTACCCATGGCGCCTGATTCCTGAAGTTCTGCTGCTCGCTGGTGCTGCTGCTCTCCTATGGTTTTGTGCATGAGGATGGTGGTGGTGTGACGATGGTGGTAATATAGTAGTATGTGATGGTCCGTGATGGACCAGTCTTCTCTTGTGGGCGATCTGTCCGTTTGTCTCCTCGCTGTGCCTTGTCTGGGTGTTCGTTGGTGTGTGTACTGGCCCCTGGCGTGTGTGTATACATAGAAGAGACGGCGGAAGAGGGAGATTGGGGAGGGGGGGCGGTCCGTCCGCTTGTTCCCTCTGCTTGTGTTTCGTAGCGGGGCGCGCGCGCGCCACTCGTGTGTGTGTGTTGTGCGCGCGTGCGTGCTGCGCGTTTTCGTGTGTGTGCGGGGTTGTGCGTGCTATTCGTGCGTGACGTGGATGCGTGCGTGCAGTGAGTGGGTATAGGTATGTGTTGTATTTGTTGTGTGTGTGTGTGGTGTGTGTGTGGTGTGCTGTGTGTGTGTGTGAAGAGAGATAGAGAGAGAGATAGATAGCGATATGAGAGACGACAACAGCAGAGACGGGAGCGGACAGAGGCATACAGACCGACGGGACGGTACAGAGCAGACCGAGACATATTAATATATACTATGGAATTATTTCTATTCATATGTCCTTGACATCATCATTTTATTCTGTTATTTTTTTTTTTATTTTTTTTTTTTTTCCAGCGAAAACGGATTTGTTTTCCACCTACGACTAACAGACAAACGAGGCATGACCAGGAACACAACGCAATCGTTTCGACCTCTTGGGGGTCTTCCGTCAAACAGGCAAAAACAAACGGCACTTAGACAATGAAACGGCACGACAGTATCCGCTTAATCGTCCGCATATTGGCGGGGGGTTCCGGGAACGCAAAAATGGTGTCCCCCGGATGAAACGATGCCTTTTAGACAGGGGATCGTGGGAGTTTAACATAGTGCTGATTACAATAAATAAAAACCTCCTTTCTATTTCTTCTTCCTTCCTGTACTAACACATTTTGAACACGTAGATAATAAAGGCGTGGACCCTTTTAATTTGTTTGTTTGTTTGTTGATTGTTATTTTGTTGTGGTGTAATATGACGATCATATAGTTGTGTTGGCGTGTACAATTAAACGGCTGAACACTGAATGGGAGAAAGAAAAAGTGGTGAGGGTAGTAACAATCTGGCATCTTCTCTCTCTCTCTCTCCTCAATCCATCTCTCCTCCCTCCCTCTCCCTCCCTCTCCTCTCTCCCTCTCTCCTCTCATCTCTCCCACCTCACTCCCTCTCCCTCCTCTCCCTCTCTCCTCTCCACTGCATCTCGCTCTGGTGTGTGTGTGTGTGTGGTGTGTGTGTGTGTGTTTTGTGTGTGTGTGTGTGGGGGGTGTGTGTGTGCGAGCTTGTGTGTGTTGTGTAGTGTGTGTGTGTGTTGTTTGTTGTGTGTGTGTTTTTGCTTCTACACATCTGTCACCATGTTCTGTCCCTCGATTGTCGTCTCTTCACCTATCTTCCTCTGTCATGTCTTGTCTGGCTCTCTGTCTAGTCTATTCTTCCTTCTCTCCTGTCTCTTCTTCTGTCTGTCCTGTCTGTCTGTCTGTCTGTCTCTCCTCTCTCTCACTCTCTCCTCTCTCTCTCTCTCAATCTCACTCTGCTCCTCTCTCTCACGTCCACTGTCACTCCTCTCTTTCGTGTGCCTTCCTGCTTGTGTATGTGCTAGTCAGCCTGCCTGTTTCCTTCTCTCTGTTTCCTCCTGCGTTTGGTCTATCTGTCTGGTCTGTCTGTTTCAGTCTCTGTCTGTCTGTCCTCCCTCTTTCTGTGCTAGTGTTAAGTGTATGCGTCTTTCTGATTGTCTTTAATCTGTCTGTCTGCTTGTCTGGTTGTCTGTCTGTCTCTCTTTCTCCTTCTTCCCTCCCTTCTTCCTCCCTCAACTTCTCTCTCTGTGTGGCGGTGCGTCCGTCTCTCTCTCTCTCTATCTCTCTCTCCTCTTCTCTCTCTATCTCGCTCTCTCGCTCTCTCTCTCTCTCTCTCTCTCTCTCACCTCCACCCCTGCATTTGTCTTTCTGTCTGAATTTCGTGTCTCTCTGTCTGTCAGTCTGTCTCTGTGTGGTCTCTGTCTCTCTCTGCGCAAATGTGTGTGTGTGTTGTGTGTGTGTGTGTGTGTGTGTGTGTGTGTGTGTGTGTGTGTGTGTGTGTGTGTGTGGTGTGTGCGGCGCGCGCGCGCGCGCGTGCGTACACACGTTTGTGTGTGGGTGTGTGTGTGTGTGTGTGTGTGTGCGCGTGTGTGTGTGTGTGTGTGCACGCGCGTGCGCGTGAATCTGTGTCTCTGTCTGTCTGTCTGTCTGTCTGTCTCTCTTTGCGTGTGTCTGTCTCAGTCTTTTCTGTCTCTCTCTTTTTTATGTCTCTGTCTGTCTTTCTCTGTTTCTGTCTGTCTGTCTTTCTGCGACTGTGATCTCTCTCTCTCAGTCTGTCCATCTCCCTGTCTCTGTCTCTCTGTCTTGTCTTTCTCTGTTTCAATGTCTGTCTGTGTGTCTGTCTGTCTCTCCACCCTCTCTCTCACTGTCTATTAGTCTGTCTGTCGTTTTTTCTGTCTATCTGTCTGCCTGTGTCTCTTTCTGTCTCTCTGCATGCAATTCTTAGTCTTTGTCTGTCTGTCTGTCTGATTGTCTGTCTGTCCATGTGTCTGCTCTCTCTGTGTCTGTCTGTCTGTCTGTCTGTCTGTCTCTCTCTCTCTCTCTCTCTCTCTCTCTCTCTCTCTCTCTCTGTGTCGATTGTTTCTCTCTGTTGCTATGCCAGTTTTCCTGTGGTCTTCTTGCGTGCCATCCCCTTTCACCTTCTCCCCTTTCCGGTTCCATCCTCACACAGACAGACAGACACACACACACACACACACACACACACACACACACACACACACTCTCTCTCTCTCTCTCTCTCTCTCTCTCTCTCTCTCTCCTTTTCTCCATCCTCCCCCCCTCCTTCTCCCTCCTATAATCTGTCTATTTGTCTCTATCTCTTTGCCTATATCGCGGTTTTTTTTTTCTTCTTGTCTGTTTGTCTGTCTGTTCCTCTTTCTGCCCTTCCTTCCCACCCTCTCTGTCTCTCGCTGAACTTACCTATCACCCAGTTTGTCTTAGTGTCAGTCTGCCTCGTCTTCCATTGGGAGTATCCCCCCCCCCCCCACCCCCCCATCCGCACCCCCCCCCCTCCCCCCCCTTCCTGCCCTTTTCCACCCTGCCCTCCTTTCACCACGCCCCATCACACTGTCTGTTGGAGTTGTTTTGCAGCCGCACAAACTTTATTTTTTAATCCGCCGGCTTGTTTGTTTTGTTTGTTTTCCTTTTTTCTTTGTGCCTGTAACATTTTCCCTGTTTGTTGGCGGTTTTTTTTTTTTTTTTTTTTTTTTTTTTTGGTCATTGTAAAACTTTCCTTTGCTTTCACTTTTTTTTTTTTTTTTTTTTTAAAACTGTAACGCATCCTAGAGGACCGAGCCAGTGCATGTGGGATGGAAATCAGCGCAGAAGAAAAAAAGCAAGGTGATGGTGAACAGCAGCAATGAAGACCAGACCGTCAACATCGCAACGAACGGACAGAAGCTGGAAGAGGTGGAAGCGGTCAAACACCTTGGCTCCACGCTCACGAAGGACGGTCGCTGTTCCACAGAAATCAAAGCCAGATTCGCTCTTGCCACATCAGCTGTGGCAAAGCTCACAAAGCTGTGGAGAACCGGTAAGATCAGCTTCCCTACGAAGCTCAAGCTGTACAAAGCCCTCGTCCTCTCATTCTTCTTGTACGGGTGTGAGAGCTGGACCTTGACGGCTAGAGCTGGAGAGAGGGATCCAAGCCTTTGAAATGAAGGCGTACAGAAGACTGCTCCACATCTCCTGGACAGAGCACAGAACCAACGACTCTGTCCGAGAGCAGGTGACCACACTGGCAGAACCACAGCAACCCCTCTTGGCTACAGTTAGGAGGAGAACGCTGATGTGGTTTGGTCACGTCGCACGACACGACTCGCTGGCAAAAGACAATCCTGCAAGGCACGCTGGAAGCAGGAAGGCGCAGGGCAGGCAGAGGAAGAGCTGGTCTGGTCGGAGAACGTGATACGAGTGGACAAACCTCAGGCTGCCAGAACTCCTGCGAGAAGCAGAGGACAGGCCGCGATAGGGAAGAAGATAACGGAGTTGTCCCTCATGCCCCCCCCCCCCCCCCCCCCCCCCCCCCCCTCCCCCATCACTCCTACGACCACTTAGGTCACGGGAATGTGAAGAACGCACCCTCTGCTTGTTTGATTCTCTGTCTGTGACTGTAACACCTCCCCTGTTTGCTTCCCTTTTTGCAACGGTAACAGTTTCCCTATTTGTTTGTTCCCTTTTTGCAACGGTAACAGTTTCCCTGTTTGTTTGTTCCCTTTCTGCAACGGTAACAGTTTTCCTGTTTGTTTGTTTCCTTTTTTACAACGGTAACAGTGTCGCTGTTTGTTAGTTTCCCTTTTTGCAAACGGTAACAGTTTCCCTGTTTGTTGTTTCCTTTTTTGCAACGGTAACAGTTTCCCTGTTTGTTGGTTTCCTTTTTTGCGACGGAACAGTTTCCCTGTTTGTTTTGCTGTTTGCAACGATAACAGTTTCCCTGTTTGTTAGTTTCCCTTTTTGCAACGGTAACAGTTTCCCTGTTTGTTTTGCTGTTTTGCAACGATAACAGTTTCCCCTGTTTTTAGTTTCCCTTTTTGCAACGGTAACAGTTTCCCTGTTTGTTTCTCTTTCGTCTGTCTCTATAACACCGCCCTCTTATGTGCCCCTTTTGCGTGATTGTAAAGCCTTCCTGTTTTTTTGTTTTTTTTTCTCCCTTTCTGTGTGACTGTCAACATCTTCTTGTTTTCTTTCTTTCTTTCTGTGTGACTGTCAACACTTTCTGTTTTTCTTTCTCTCTTTCTGTGTGATTGTTAACACCGTCCTGTTTTTTTTCTCTCTGGCTGTGTGACTGTCAACACCTTCCTGTTTTTTTCCCTCTCTTTCTGTGTGACTGGTTAACAACTTCCTGTTTTCTTTCCCTTTCTGTGTGACCGTTAGCACCTTCCTATTTTTTCTCCTTTTCTGTGTGATTGTAACACCTTCCTGTTTTTTTTTTTTATCCCTTTCTGTGCGACTGTAACACCTTCCTGTTTTTTTCTCTCCTTTTCTGTGCGACTGTTAACACCTTCCTCTTTTCCCCCATTCTGTGTGACTGTAACACTTTCCTGTGTTGTTTGTTTTTTTCTCCCTTTCTGTGTGACTGTAACACGTTCCTGTTTTTTCTCCCC
>JADBJO010000151.1:12500-27500 GCA_016801955.1 Conus betulinus
GGGGGAGAGGCGGGGGGATTACACCGGAGTGTCACTTCTGCTCACGTCTGGTCTGTCATCATCATTGCCAGGAAGTGTCCAAGACCTCCCTGTTCGCGTCACACTTGGATCAAAGTCCTTCTTGAAAGCTGTACCCCGTTCCTGCCTTGCGGATCCGATTCCCTTGTGGCTGGCAGCACGCGGCCCCATAATAACTTCTTTCAAAGACAGGATGGGCATTATTCTCCCTCTTTCCTTCTTTTTTTTTTTTTTTCTTTCCATGAGAGAGGGTCAGCGAGGAGACACAGAAAGAGGATCCAATTCCTTTAGGAGAGGAGAGAGAGAGAGAGAGAGAGAGAGAGAGAGAGAGAGAGAGAGAGAGAGAGGATTTATTCCCATATGAGGATTTACTGATATTCAGACAAGCCCTCTTGTCAGGTCTTTGACAAAAGAACTGAGAAATCCTTTTCTATTAGCTGTATTGCCTCCGAAAAAACGCTTCTTTGATTATCACCTTTGGGGTCCACGATGTGTGTGTGTGTGTGTGTGTGTGTGTGTGTGTGTGTGTGTGTGTGCGCGCGCGCGCGCGAGCTCGGATGTGTATGTGTGTGTGTGTGTGTGTGTGTGTGTGTGTGTGTGCACGAGCTCGCGCGCGCCCTTTCATGAGCACTGGAATGTGTTGCAGAAAATCATTCAATCTCTCCGTAAGGGATACCTGAACACTGCTCGTGCGTCTGCGGACAGTGTGGATCATTAGACACCTAACTGACGTATTCTTCAGGGGGAAACAAAGAGACACTGGTGTCTCATCGTTCACGATTGGGACCACTGATCACAGGGCTGCCTAGCCATGGCATCAGCGTGCCCGAGCGGATTAACTATATCAGTATACCTTGTGATCTTGTGTACTGTTTTCTTCCCTTTGTATATCAAGGTATATTGATCAAGTTAATCCGCTTTGAGCTTTGCTCTGTCTAGTTGCCAAAGATGGACATTACGTAGTTGTGTTGTTTTTGTTTTGTTTCTCTTGGGAAAAAAAAAAAAGGCCACGTGGCCGAAAATTTGAAGAGTGGAATCGTCATCTTGTGTACCTTGATACAGTCCTTTATACCTGCTTAATCACGGTGTGATCACACCGATACACCCAGGAGGTGGTCCTGGTGGTACTTTCTCTCTTCTTCCCTCTCCCTCTTCCTGTGCCTAGCCTGAGGGACAACGATTCACGGAACGCATATGTAGATTCAGTGTGGACTGGTTCCTGTTTGAATGAAATTGATTAAGAAAGCTGCGGCGAGGACGCGCGCGCGCGCGCGCGCGCGCGCGTATGTGTGCATGCGTGTGTGTGTGTGTGTGTGTGTGTGTGTGTGTGTGTGTGTGTGTGTGTGTGTGTGAGGGGAACCCTGATTTTGTTTTTGTTTTGTTTTTTTGTTTTAATAAAAAGCAAGAAACAATCACTCGCTTCAGCAATCGACGTTTTGAAGCAGACACGCAGTGAAGCAAAACTGTCACTAAAAAAAATATGGACAACATTGACAAATAGGTGACATCCCCCCCCCCCCCCCCCCCCCTTCTCCCTTCCCCCCCCCCCCCTATCCCTAAACCCCCGAATGACTGAAAATGAAAATGAAAGTCATGAATCTCTTTTGATTCCACAGTTTGTCATCAATCAACCGTCACATGGTTGACTGTAATGTTTTTTCGTGATTATCAACCGACGCTCCTGCCAAGAACCGACAGAGGATGTTACAGTTTGTTTTTTTGTTTGTTTGTTTGAATGTTTGTTTGTTTGCTAATAGCTATAAAGACGTGGATGATACAAAACTATGAGGTTCCATTCTGATCTGAAACTGCTCAACAGGGCTGTATTCTTCACTTCCTTTCATATTATATCCCGGCGTCATCCGGGCCCGTGAGAAACAGACTCCTGCAGTGTTGGTGAGAAAATCTGAATACTGCTGTCAAAGAAGCGCCCCGCCCATTGAGTGGATGAAGTCCGACCATGTGGCTTCAGTCTTCTTTCCGGGGTCCACTGCACACTCGTTCTTGGATACCGCTGACCCAGGCAAACAAACCCCGCAGGTAATCCCTCTGATAGAATTGGAACCCACGACCCTTCAGCCCACAGCCTGCTGCACCAACCACGGCCACCCACGACAGCATGGCGACGATGAGGCTTTCTGTCCACGTGTATAGCTGAGCTGTCATATGCCACGGGCAAGATTCTCTTGGTTCTTCATTGGGGTTCCAATAACAGCACGAAAAATCTGTTTCTGAGAACAAAATTGCCAAATTGCAGTGGATCTTAGTTTATTTTCAGGTTTCTAAAATTGTGTGAAAAAAAAAAACGAAACCCTTTGTCTCATACATAGTAGAGAGAGAGAGAGAGAGAGAGAGAGAGAGAGAGAGGAGAGAGAGAGAGAGAGAGGAGAGAGAGAGAGAGAGAGAACGTTTATTCTTTTTTTACTTCATGTTTATTGATGCTCATTGTGTATGTAAAACAGAATGTATGGGTATGATTACATAATGTATATATTAAATATTGGAGAACAAAATGTGTATATGGGTTGTACAAATTATCATCATCAACATGTTTTCGGTTTGTTTGTTTTTTTTTTTTAATTAAGATCTGTATTATAGTTATTAGCTCTCTTCTGATGCGTGGGGGGTGGGGGGTATTTTATGGTAGTGATGTGATACAGTTTTTTTTTTTTTTCAAATGAACTAGCCGCAGATAATACGACTCATGTAAATCCGATGTGTGTGTGTGTGTGTGTGTGTGTGTGTGTGTGTGTGTGTGTGTGTGTGTGTGTGTGTGCGCGCGCGCGCGTGCACGCGCACGCGCGCGTGCGTGCATGCATGCGTGCGTGCATGTGTGTGTTAGCCACAAGATATTGCAACATCCGTCGTAACTCAAGTTCGTTCACAAGAATAGGTTCATCAACTTTGCTCTAAAAACGTCATTTTTAGTCACAGCAGATTCCCCTGCAAGACATTCTGGCTGCTAGCATGTCCCGAAAAGAATCTGTCGGAACAATACGGATTCATTTTTGTGTCTGCATATGTATTTATTTACATATAAGTTCAGCTCAAAAATACGATAAACGACAGTCGATCTTTTACAAAGATTTTTTTTGTACCCTCTCCTGTAAATGAGCTTCTTTCTGGCTCTCAGGCGACGACGTTCCCCTTGTCAAGCTCGAATGTTCTCAATGTTCTGCAAACTGGCAACCTGTCCTTCGGATTCGACGTAAAAAAAATTGTTCGTATGGGAGGAGGGCACGAAAGGGAATCACCCCGAGCTTTGTAACTAAACTTGACAAATAGAAAAGAAGCTTTCGCAGTCTCTTACGAAAGAGAAAAGGGACACAGATTAAAAAAAAAAATGTATTTCCTGAGAGAGAGAGAGAGAGAGAGAGAGAGAGAGAGAGAGAGAGAGAGAGAGAGAGAGAGAGAGAGAGAGATTTCACAGATTCTTTCAAAAGAGAAAAGAGTCAAATAGGAAATTTATGTTTGCTGAGAGAGAGAGAGAGAGAGAGAGAGAGAGAGAGCGTTCGCGCAGTTTCTTACAAAAGTGAAAAGGAAACACAGCGAAAAATTGTCTTTCCTGAGAGAGGGGGGGAAGGGGAGAGGGCATGGAGTGCGGATGGTGGGAAAGAGAGAAAGAGATGGAAGGATGGGCAGGGAGGAGGGGAGGGGAAATAAACTCCGACAGCTCGTCGTCGTCCAACAAAGAGAGGACGTTACTATCTTTGGTGTCGAGTGGAAAGGGGGACGGAGGGGGGATTTGGAAATAATTTTCTTTTTCGGCCTTTGTCCCTTAAAAATGGGCGTTTTTCTTATTTGTACGGAAAATAACTGGATCTGAAACAGAAAGAAGCTAAAATTAGGAATTAGATGCTTTAAATCTCGTTTTTTTTTTTTTTTCTCTCTTCTATTTTCAGTTCATACACATCAGCACATACAACAGGCTACATGATTGGCCATGTACTGTACGCTTCACTGTGAGTGGTTGGGAGAGCCTTTTGTGTTCACCTGTTCAGAGATGGTAAGGTGAGGGAGAAAGGCGTTAAACCGCAAAAAATCCGTGTGTGTGTGTGTGTGTGTGTGTCGAAAACCGGTTCATCGGAGAGCTTTGTGACCCGCCCCATAGGGTGAGTTCCACGTATTTTTTTTTTTTCTGCCTTGCACGTGATACTCGTATCGCTGAGTCTGTTCTCCGCGAACACACCCGATTCGGAACGAATTTGATTCTTGATGTTGCGGGGATCAACACTGTATCGTGGAGAAAGAACAAGTGGCTATACTATACAGCCACAAACATCACTACCACCACCTAAGACACACAAAAGAACAGCGGCAGTGCAACAACAGCAACAACAACACGACCAGTAATACCACAACAGCACGGTGTCGGTGGTCCTGTCTACAGTGGGTGGTAGAAACAAGAGGTCACCTGCACAACGAAGGGAAACGGTGGTCCATGCTCCAGCTGTGACGGCTCAGTTGTCCTGCACGATGATTCACACACGGTGACCGAGGACATCACAACCTTCCTCATGTGGAACTGATGGTAAGTTTGCATTCATGACTTCATTCGTGTGTGTGTGTGTGTGTGTGTGTGTGTGTGTGTGTGTGTGTGTGTGTGTGTCTCTCTCTCTCTCTCTCTCTCTCTCTCTCTATGTATGTATATCTCTATGTGTTGTTTGTTGTCTGTGTGCGTCTGTCTGCCCCCCCCCCCCTCTCTCTCTCTCCCCTATTTCTCTCTCTCTCTCTCTCTCTCTCTCTCTCTCTCTCTCTCTCTCTCTCTCTCTCTCGCCCGTCTCTCTCTACCCCCCTCCCGCCCCTCTCTTTGTTCATGTACGTGCGTGCATGTTTGTGTGTGTGTGCGTTTTTCTCTCTCTCTCTCTCTCTCTCTCTCTCTCTCTCTCTCTCTCTCTCTCTCTCTCTCTCTCTCTCTCCCCTTGCCTCTGTTTACTTGCTCGCTCTCTCTCTGCCTGCATGTATGTGCGTGCGTGAGTGTGTGCGAGTATGTATGTCTGTCTTTGTCTGCCTTTGTCTCTGTGTGCGTCTCTCTCTCTCTTTATGTACGTGCGCGCACGCGCGCGCGCGCGCGTGTGTGTGTGTGTGTGTGTGTGTGTGTGTGTGTCTCTGGAGAGATTCATTGAACCCCCTTGATTAAAGAACGAGAATCATGTTCTAGTTTTTTTAAAGACTTTTTTTTTTAATCGCATCCATACAAATTTTGTTTAGTTCTCTCCCACATTTAGAAGGTATATAATTATCAAATTAACATTGAATACAAGTATGAGTTGCCAGCGAAAATAGTTTAGAATCGATTAATCAAACAGAGCCACCAACCATCAAATCACTGAGTTCATGATTAGTCAAATTACGGAACTCACTGAGTTAATTAGTCAAATTATAGATTTTTTTTTTTTTTTTAATTTGCTTCCTCAGAGGCTGATCTGTTTTGCTGAAGCGGCAGAGCAATTAATATGTTGATTGTGACAGACAAATTGATGAAGATCCATTCACCCTTTGATGAATCACTTACATCATATCCTTTCTCGACACCCCCCCCCCCCCCCCCCACCACCACCACCACCCCCACCCCACCCCCAGCCCGACTCCCTCCTTTCTTTCCCGCTGGGGATACCGGGAGAACTTCAACACAAATCATCTCCCCCACCTTCAGAAGTGCAGGGTGGTGCAAAAGATAGGTTTGAGGGTCTTATTTTCTAAAATACGCTTTTTTTTGTTACCGGGATAGTGACGTGTAATAGCGGGCAACCTGACGGCGCGGAGAAAAAGCGGATCTTAAAGAATTAGTGGAAATGTGAAAATGCACAAATGGTGCGCCACAAGTGGACAGACACCTTCCTCAAGACACCACCCCCACCCCACCCCCCCCCTCTCCCCTCCCCCCCCCCCCCCCCCCCCCCCCCCCCCCCCGTCACGGCCGTCGATCTGCCTGATAAGAGACAAAATTCGAGGAAAAGGATTCAGTGAAGAAAACCTCCGAAGTACGAACAGTTCCCACTGAGGAAAACGAGGTGCAGGTAGCATCGACTACAGTGACGAACAGTGTGCCCTTTTGTGTTGGAATAGTCTCACTGCAGTAATAAATGCTGAAATGGTATTGGCGACTGTCAACCTACTTTTGGCCTACCCTGTGTTTTGCAAATACTTCATCTTTTCTGTCGCTCTCTGCCGTTTTCTTCTTCTGTTTTGTACATTTTTTTTCTCTTGTCTGTTTTTTTCTGACATTGTCTCCTATTCTCCTGTTAATTGTTCTAGAAATTCATATGACCCCCACCCCCCCCCCCCTTTTTTTTTTAATCTCTGGTCACAAGTCCACCAGCCCCCACCACCCCCCCCCCCCCCCCCCACCCCCCCGAAGCCACGTGTGTCCTCACAAGAGAAGGCAACCCTTTGACGGAAGGAAGCGCGACCAACAATTCAGAACGCCTCTTTCCGTCAGTAGATGATCTTCTCTTGCGGGTGGTAAATGTGGGTCGCTCCATGCCACCATTGTGTTATATGTGTATGTATAGTGGCTGGATAGTGACGGGGAATGTGCCTAGCGGGACGTTGCACAGCGGACGGTTGCGGCGTCGTCTTTGCTCATGTGGCTTACTGTATACGTGGTCATGTTTGAATGCTTCGGGTTACTTTTTTTTTTTCTTTCACTTCTTTCGAATAGCGGGGATGAGGAGTGACTGGAATCACTAGTGTTACCTACAGCACATTTTTCTCAGTTTTAGGAGTATCAGGTGGTAATATGGCAAAGAGAGAGAGAGGGAGGAAGGGAGGTAGGTCTTATGGAACTCAGTGTGTGTGTGTGTGTGTGTGTGGAATAGCTATTACCCCCGAGCTCAGTCGAGTTTTCTAAAGTCATAACAATGTCGAGCGGTAACGTAGCAAAACAAAAGAGATGGAGGTTCATATGGAACACAAATCGCCCCGCCCCCTCCCTCTGCCCACCCCGTCCTTCCGCCTCCCCCTACCCGCCCCGGGTTAGTTTAGTTTTGAAACATTTATCCAAGCTGGTGCATCAACGTGACGACGATGTGACTGTCAAGTGGTCCACTGTTGGGTGCTACCAGGATCAGTTTCTTCGGCTTTTGTCGAAGTCGTTTACTTTTCGTAGCATCTTGCCGGCACGGGCAGACAAAATGGCGATCGCCCTCCTTCGCGAAGATGTTTTCACGAGGTCCTGTGATGATGATATCGTCTGCTACAGTACCGAAACCGCGACCTGAAGTATGCGGATTCTGCGATCCCCCCCCCTCCCCCCGTTGATATATATATATATAAAATAAACTAATAAATTCCAAGGATAAGTACCGAGCACCATTCCAGCAACTTACAGAGCAGTTTGGTGTTGCAATGACTGCAAGAAATATTGAATTATAAACAAAGCTTTGCTCTTATATGTCTTAGATTGAAGAAATGGGGCAGATAAGCATACGTATCTGCAGTGGTAGATGATTCTGCCTAAGTAACACTACGTGCTTGAGTGGGTGAATGGGGAATAATAAATGCTTCTCAAAAAGAACCTTCAGCAAGCTTATAGTCTCCAAGTGGGAGACAGTCTCCAATAGGGCGGAAACACACTAAACACATATTCCTGATCATATACCGGTATCTCTCCTGATCATATACCGGTATTTCGAACCTGATTGTTTCTCCTCAGTGACCGCGGAAAGTGGTAATTTGACTCCTCTGCCTTTTCGGTTTTAAGAAGAATGCTATCCCAGAAAAAGGCTGGTATGCAATATTGTAGTATGTTTGATATGTATGCTTATCTAAGACAAGAGCAAGCTTTGCTTATAATTGTATATTTCAGGTTTCGAAATACCGGTATCTGACCAGGAGTTATATGTTAGTGAGCTTTCTCCCCATTGGAGATGGTCTCCCTCTTTGGAGACTATAAGCTTGCTGAAGGTTCATTTTGAGAAGCATTTATTTGTTCCCCATTCACCCACTCAAGCACATACTGTCAGTTAGGCAGAATCATCTACCACTGCAGATATGAAGGCTTATCACCCCCCTATTTCTACAATCTGAGACATAAGAGCAAGCTTTGTTTATCATTCAATATATATATATATATATATGTACACGCAGTTTACCAGTTTTAGATTCGTGTGAGCTGATGGCAAGTGATGGCACTGCAAACACACGCGCTGACTGATTTTTCACGTTGTGCCTGCAACAGACTAGACGCCGTTTTCGGCCGTTTTAGCTTTCAGTACTTGACTTCGACCAGAAAAATTACCTCCCCTGTCAGGTTTCGATGGCCCACTGACGATTAGTTAAGCTTATTTAGGGTCACCCCGCCCTTTCTCCCATCTCTCTCTCTCTCTCTCTCTCTCTCTCTCTCTCTCTCTCTCTCTCTCTCCCCATCTCTCTTTCTCTCTTTCTCTCTCTCCCCCCTCTCTCTCCATCCCTCTCTCTCTCTCTCCTCCCCTCTGTCTCCCCTCTCCTCCCCCCCCTCTCTCTCTCTCTTTTTTTTTCTTTACTTTTTACTTTTTTTTTCAATCGTCGCTGTAAAAGCATTCTAGTAATATTACCGTAGTTACGACTTATTTTTAGGAGGGGGGGGGGGGTTGGGAGGTGGACAACAATTCTAAAGTGGCTGCTGTTTTATTTTTTTGTTTGTTTTTTTTGTTTTTGTTTTTTTGGTTGGGGTGGGGGAGGGGTCTTAAGGGTAGGATTTTTCCCCAAACTAGGTTTTAGCCCTTGAAGGGCCCAGTGAGGTCAGCTGGGCAATACAGATAGAACCGGAACTCTTTAAAGACGTCTGAAAATTTCGGATTGTGTCTTCAGCAACATGAGCGCAGATGATTATGACTGGCAAAATGGGAAATCGCTCTCTGTCCTGTTCGTTTTTTGGGTGTTTTTTTTTTTTTTTTTTTTTTTTTTTTTTTTTTTTTTTTTGTTGTTGTTTTTTCCTGCACGTCTGCTCGCATGAGGATCATGGGGAAGTGTGGGGAGGGGATGGAGGTGGAGAGATGGGACGGAGAGTCTTTATCATTTATCCAGCGGAGACCGATTTTTTTTTTTTGTTGTTGTTCCCATCATACCCGTCTTTCCGTCAAAGACGAGCATCAGCTTGTTGAAAACAAAACCGATACAACAACAAACAAAAAGGCTACTAGAGCACGCGAGACCGTTAACATTTATCGATTGTGTTAACACGTAATTAGTTACGATTACATTTTTGACGGCTTTTGTGTAGAGAATAGTAGAACGAAAGTGTTTCCGAAGTGGTGATCGAATTTTGAGATGTGTAGGTGCAGAACCGATCAAATGCCGAAGTAGAAACGGTTCGCGTCTGTAGTATACACACAGATACAGCACTGTGTTCCCGTGACGTTGGAGCATGGTTTTCTTCCATCGTTGCATCGACCGCTGTATCTGTATATCGTCGCCTGTGTTGGTGGCCCCTTGTGATTCCTCTGTAGTTGAATTGAGTCATCGTGGTACCCCTTGTTACACTGTGCGAAGTTTCCCGATGTTTTTTCCGGTGGGTTCGGCAGTCATGAAATAATGGGCTGGTACTCCCATGGGAACGCCCTCCTCCTGGAGATTCTGTCGTGTCCCATCCAGTGGCCATTACTCAATAACATCTGCCATGGAGCAGTTATCTCCCGTGACGTCTTAATGGAATGCCGTGTGCGTGCCGCACTCTATGTGAACACAGCGCAGGCTTCCAGTGGTGGTGCAGGAATGCTCCCAGCTAGTTGGTTCGGCATTTGAGGACAGTACTTCTCTGGGTCCTACCTGCACCTTCGGGGTTTTTTTTTTTTTTTACCAGCCGATTGCGATTTGGTTGTCTAGATGAAGAAGTTCGGAGAAATCTGAACAGCAGAACGTTACCACGTTATTCTGATGCGTCATCGGCGGACGGGAAGGGGGAGGCGGAAGTACGGGGGGGGGGGGGGGGGGGGGGGGGGGGCAAGATTTGGGAATCGATGATATGGGTTGGCAAGCAGGTTTTTGAACTTTTTTTTTTTTTTTTTTTTTTTGTATGGCTTTCGTAATTTTGTCCAAGTCCGATGTCAGTGTTTCTCAGAAGCTGATATTTTCGTTCTACTGCCGACGTCCTCAGAGAATTCTTGTCCGTGTATGCCAATCTGTTTTCCCACTTCGTCCCGTTTCTCGTCTCCTGTATGTGTCTGCGCCAGCCTGCAACACAACCTCTACTACAATACGAAGACCGAAGAAGTCGTCATGTCCATACTTGACTCTGGCATGATGTGGCCTGAAGATACATCTCAGCTGAAAGCACTCATGTATCTTTGTGAATAGCAGTCGAGCCCGAATATTGAGACTGAATGGCAAGTTTTATGAACTGATTCCAGTTGAGGTGCGCTGAGGTACAGCTGTTTTCTCGTATCATTGAAGGTCGGGTTTTGCTTGGTTCTGGCCTAGGATGGTTCTTATCATCCGAACTGGAATATTTGTTTTTGAATACGATACCTCTGTCAAGTGTTTGAAGAGTCTGAATGAGAAAAGTGTTCGATATTTCAGTGTAGCAAGTATGGCTGCTGAATTTAACGATATTTCAGTGTAGCAAGTATGGCTGCTGAATTTAACGAAGACAGATCCAGTGAGTACACACGCACAAGAGCGAGCGCGAGAGAGAGAGAGATTGAGCATGAATATAGGTGCGAATGACCTGCCTATCTATATCTGTCCATCTTTCTATCCATCCATCCATCCATCCATCCATCTGTCTGTCAATCTACAGAGAGAGAGAGAGAAACACGTGGAAGGAGATGGGTAGGTGCGGGAGGTAACAGGGGTGGGACCCCAATCTCAAGTGCGAAAGATAACTTCGCTTTGATCGATAACTCTTTAGGTTTTTTTTTTCCTTTTTGAGACAAAGACGGTTTTCGGTCAGTGCGCTGGGTCATGATGATCACGACTCGATGATGTCTGAAAACATGGCGGAAACGAGTGCTGCCACCTCAGTGCTGGAAACGGTTCGCACACAATGTGACCACTTTCCCGCAACATGAGAGTTAAGTCGGGCCCGGCCGTGTTGAGCTTCAGGTGATATAAACGGTGCTGGGATCAGCTTGGGATAAAACGAGTTTACTGTTTTAGACTGTAAGAAAACCAGTATGAGAATTCAACATGTTTTACCAAACTGAACAAATCGAAGCAGAGATGTCACCAAATCACTTATTTTTATCACCCTTTCCTCCACGTTATTGTATCAAAGGCCTTTTTTTCCCCTAAAAATGATTTCCGCACTTTCGGGCATACTTTGGAGCACCAAAACTATTTCTTTTAAACAAAATACAGAAAAACTTTTGAACACCGGTGCAAAAGTCCTCCTCTCCTCTTTCTTGTGATATGAATGTCTTTATTTTTTTTTAATGTGACTTGCCAATGATTTTGTGGGAGTTGGTCACATTGTTTTTAAAAAAAAAAGGGGGGGGGGGGGGGGGGTGCAATTTGTCTGTGCTCAAATGGTGCTCCACGTTTGAAGCAAGTTAGCATTTTCCTCCCAGTCTAATTTTTGTGTCACGTTCGGGGAAGAAGGATGGGGCATGGGAGGTCGTGGGTAGGGGGGGGGGGTGCAGTTGGGTGTAGGGGCAATTCGCTATTCAGACATTAGACCAATCTGTGCTCTGAGCATTTTCTTCCTCTCTCTCTCTCTCTCTCCCTCTCTCCCTCTCCCTCTCTCTCTCTCTCTCTCTCTCTCTCTGTCTCTGTCCGTCCGTCTGTCTGTCTCTCTCTTTCTCTCTCTCTCCCCCTCTCTCTCTGTCTCTGTCTCTCTCTCTCTCTCTCTCTCTCTCTCTCTCTCTCTCTCTCTCTCTCTCTCTCTCTGTCTGTCTGTCTTTCTGTTAACAGGGTTTGGGGCATTATTTCACATGCACGATTTTATTGAGTTTTGACCATGTCTTTGGGCACAGCCCTGAAGTAATGGCAACACAGATTTCCATGTCTTTGAACGTAGACAGAGAGCTGGACATCCCCTTCCTGTCGTTTATAATGGCTCGTTTTAAAGAGCTGCACAGACTGCTTCAGTCTGGATATCTTCACTCAAATACATTTGATTTAACTTTATAGCTGTAACTTGAATTATTTACGAGGGATAAACAGTGAGAAAAAAAAGAAGGCGACCAGCATTCATCTTCCCTGAAGTCATCATTCGGTCAACATGGCGAGCAGCAGTCATCTTCCCTCAAGTCATCAGCTGGTCAACATGGCGACCAGCAGTCATCTTCCTGGCAGAGGGCTAGTCAACAAAATGTTCAACAATCATCTTCTCTGCTGACGCCTACGGATGTTAAACAGCGCAACCATCTGCCATTTTCCGCTCGGGCGTTTTTTTTTTTTTTTGTGCAACATCGGGCCCAATCATCATATTGTGTGAAGCAGCTTTCAGTAGGAGGTCATTGTGATAGCCTGTCATCCCCAAATCAACATATAGAAGAGTTCATGATGGTCAGTTAAGTATCCATGATCAGCCCTGTGGAAAAAAAAAAAAAAAAAAAAAAAAAAAATCTCCCCCTCCCCCTCCCCCCCATTCTCTCTAGGTAACGGGTGCTTTTCGCAGTTTTGATCAGGTTATTGTACTGCGTCACCTATATGATACTATCCATCATTAAATTAGGTTAGGTTATGACATATGACCAGGAAGAAAAGAACAACACATGTGATAATTTGTCGGTTCTACAATGGGAACGCACGTTCCTTGTCAACTAATATTGATAATTTGTGTATGCATCTTTCTAGTAAATTTCATCATGTACTTCTCCTTCAGTCCTTAAATGTCACTCAGCAGAAGTTGCCAAAGTTACAAGGTTATTACTATCCCCGGTTTATCATATATGCAAAGATTCTGATAAAGTTAGTACAGCTATCTATGTACAATGTGGTTTAGATTACACGTACGTTAGTCCTCTTTCTTTTACAAAAGATACAGTTAATGTGTCGGCATCCTTTATAAAATTGAAAGTTTCAAACAATCAAATTTTACATTTTGCATCAGTTTATTACCCTAAGGGCCCTGATGGGCAAAATACTAATTGGTTACGTTCTCTAAACTGTTCTAAAGAAAAGTGGATCGTTGGTGGCGATTTCAATTCTCATGCTCCTTTCTGGGATGAAGATTGTCAAATAGTTTCTCACCCTGATTTTCTGGAAACTGTTGTGGATTCATCTTTAGTTTTGCTTAACGACGGGAGAACTACGCGCATCCCAGACATATCTCATCATAGAGCATCGGCGCTTGATCTAACCTTTGTTTCACCTGCTTTAGCATTAACAGCAAAGTGGGATACAGCCAATGACCCACTAGGTAGTGACCATGTGCCAATACTTTTATCTTTTAAAGAATCCGTTGGATCTGAAGTTAGTGGTGAAGATGTTATACCTAAATTTAATTACATAAAGGCAGATTGGGAAACTTTTCAAAATTACCTCACTGAGAAGACTGAGAGTGAAGTTATTTGTGAGGATGTAACACATCTTTTATGATAACTTTCAGAAAGCAGTTCTTGAGGCTGCTGCTCTAGCTATTCCTAAAAAAGGATCAAAAAGGTGTGAAACATTCTCAGGGAATGTCTGGTGGAATCAGGCTTGCGAGGATGCTGTTAAAGCAAAAACATTAGCTTATCTTAACTGGCTAAAAGTTAGAAAAGTTCCTGTGCAAGAGATAAAAGATGCAGCTCATAAAGAAATGTGCAGTACAGTAAAAATAAAAGCAAACAGAGTCACAGCGCAAGCAAAAAGACAATACTGGTCACAGTTCTGTCTAATGAAGTATCTGACTGTAAAGACTTGAAAAAGGTGTGGGATAAGGTGAAAGAAATGAAATCGGGCATTAAACTCCAAGATTACCCGATCAAAACAACAAGTAAAGAATTTCTATCTCCCAAAGAAAAGGCTGAGGAATTTGCATCTATGTACGTTTAAAAACATGTTGTACGGAATGTTTGCCTAATGAAAAAGTCGTTTAGATTAAAAGAAAAAAATACTGATAACTATAGAGATCCTGTACCAAACAACAACAGTACTATAAATGTATCAATATCTTTACAGGAAGTCAGGAATGCTATCCGTCTGTGGGAAATAAAAAGGTTTCGGTTGGTTTGGATGGGATTTCTTACACTATGTTAAACCATTTACCAGAGAACTGGATAGTCATTTTACATAAATTATTAACAAATGTTGGGAATGTGGACAAATTCCCGATAAGTGGAAGACGTCTATTGTGACTCCTATTCTAAAGCAGGGCAAGCCTCGGTCTGAGACGTCTAGTTATAGACCCATTTCAGTCACGTCTCATACTGGAAAAGTCATGGAAAAAATAGTAAATTTCAGAATGGCCTATTACTGTGATAAAACATGATGTATTTTCTTCACATCAAGCTGGATTTAGAAAAGGACGAAGTACAATTGATCACCTGACACGACTAACTACTCATATTAAGAAACAGTTTTCTAAACGTAAAAGTGTCCTGCTTCTTCTTTGATCTTACTAAAGCTTACGATAGAGTGTGGCACAGCCGACTACTGTATAAATTAAAAAAACAAATTGGTCTTTCTGGTCACGTCTACAATTATGTGAAATCCTTTTTAAGGGGAGACACATATAATGACCAAAGTTGGTGTGACTTTATCATCCTCAAGATCTATAGATATGGGAATTCCACAAGGTTCTATTATCTCCCTTTGTTATTCAACGTAATGCTATATGACTTATGTACATGTTTTTCATCATATACCAAGGTAGCTCAATATGCTGATGACATTGCAATATGGATTAATGTATCTTAAAGAAAAGAACAAATTTACGTCACATAAATTATATTCAGAAGCTCTTTCAGAACGAGCTGGATAAATTAAATAGTTATATGCATTTGAACGGCTTTCAATTCTCTGTTGAAAAGACACATTTGGTTCTCTTTAACAATGGATATAACCCAAGTAACTTGCCTATATTCTTTCTGGGAGGACGGGATTTTTTTTTATAAACTTGAAGTAAAATTTTTA
>JADBJO010000151.1:54893-59893 GCA_016801955.1 Conus betulinus
CTCCACCGCTGACCCCTTTGTGTCCGTCTCTGGGGCTGGCCCTCCGTCTGTCCCCAGCTTTGATTATCTTCCCTTCCTGAGCTTGCCGTTTCCTTCCCTCTTCCTTTTTTTGTTGCAATCCTTCTTTTCAGCTCTGGAGGATATCTTTCTCTATCTCTCTTCCTCTTTGTCTGTCTCTGGCCGTCTGTCTGTCTGTCTGTCTGTCTGTCTCTCTCTCTCTCTCTCTTTGTCTATCTGTCCTCTCTCCTCTCTCTCTCTCTCTCTCTCTCTCTCTCTCTCTCTCTCTCTCTCTCTCTCTCTCTCCATATGGTGTTCTAAACTTCCATCCGAAAGGAGAATTTTACAGATGGTTCCAAATCTGAAAAAGGGGGGTTGCTTTTGCTGCATTTAGCACAACAGGTCTTTCTCAGAGATGTCCTGAACACATTCCTACTATCAGCTTCATCTACACTGCTGAGTTGACAGCCTAGGCCCTGGCTCTTGAAATGGTTACTATATCAAAACATAAAGATTTCCTGATTCTGTTGGACTCCCTTTCTGCTTTGGGGGCCATTGCCAGCGCTAACCTCAAGCGCCCTCAGCTGCTGACATTGTTCGAATTGTACCCCTCTCTGAAATCAGACGGATGCAACATAGTTTTTGCTCGGGTTCCCGGTCACGTGGGCATTTGAGGCAATGAGGCGGTTGATCGACTTGCCAAGAGTGCCACAAAGAGGTGAGCATGTTGTCTGTCTCTCACACCGATCTGAAACCCAAAGCTCAGCTCTCTCACTCTCTCTCTCTCTCTCTCTCTCTCTCTCTCTCTCTCTCTCTCTCTCTCTCTCTCTCATACGCGCACGCACGCACGCGCGCGCGCGCACACACACACACGCACGCACGCACACACACACATACACACACGCGCGCGCGCATGCACTCACGCACACACCCACACATACACACACACACGACACGACACGGCACGACACGACACGATACGACATGACATGACACGACACACGCACTGGGTCGCACTCACACTGAATGGGTCGTCGGAGGCAGAGCAGAGTCGGACCCGAAGTCAGGTGCGAATCACAGACATGTCCACAGCAGAAAGCTGTCTTGCCTGCCCATAGCTATCACATGGTGGATGGCCTGAAAGAAACAGGTCGGAAACGAGGCAGACGTGCGGGAGGGGAGGGAGAGGGGGGTGGGAGGGGAGGGAGAGGGCGGTTCTCGGATTTTGGTGGAGGACATGTGGGGTCGGCAGTCGGCAAAGTCAGACTTCAAGATGGCTTAGTGTGGACGATGCTGCTAAGATGTGTCCGCGGATGTTTGCTGGCACACAGACTAACTGGACCAGATAAGAATGAGTCCAGCAGACCCATTACCTCAGCAGGACGGTCAAAATGAGTGCTGGAAGTCACCAGCCATGATGATGAAAGAGCCACGGAGTGTGCTGCAAACAAAAAATAAAAAGTAAATCAGAAAGCTGATCGATAAACGTCAGTCAGGCGGTTCTCGGAGTTTGGTGGAAGATAACACAAACACAGCAGACGAAAGGTAAGGGTGAGTTGTGCTAGATAAAGGAAGAGTATCAAAAAAAAAAAGGAAAAAAAAAAAATGAGAAAAGGAAAGAATTGGTTGCAGGAGACGGCAACAATGCACTGGCCGGCAAGAGCAAAAGCAGTGCCACCACCACAGGACCGACGGGGGGAGGAGAGAGTGTGGTGGCCGAAGATACCGGGGGGGGGGGGGGGGGGGGGGGGGGGGAGGCAGGCAATGTCACGGCACTGGCCTCGCCTACAAGAGCTGATTTCAAAGTGAGGTGACTGCAGGCAGGAACTGCAACCAATTTTCAGAAGGAATTGATGGTAAATCCGCCAGACAACAGGGACCCCAAACAAATTCCAAGACAAAACGACGCGTTTCGACCTCATGGCTCTTCTTCAGACAAGGTAAACTACGTTTAGGACAATGCACACGGAGACGAGCAATCGGTTATCGCTTGGCTTTGCCTGTGAGGCAGCTGAACCCATGGACCACATACACACACAAGCATGTTTTTCATTGTCACGATTCTTGCCTGAAGAAAACCTGAGAGGTCGAAACGCTTCGTGTTTTGTCTTGTGATTTGTCCTAGATGTCTGACGGATTACTAAAAATTCCTTTTAATATTCGTCCTCAAGAGGACAGCCAAAACATCAATGTTATAAAGCGGATAAAGTGGTCAACGGCCTAAATGCTTTTCCGTCCCAGAATCTAGGCCCTGAGCATTAAAACACCGAGACGAAAAGACGCTGCACTCGGAGATACTTTTTTTTTTTTGGAAAGATTGTAACAATGCGATAATGACGATTGGAACCCTTAGGCTTGTTAGGTAACGTAGATGTTATCAGAGAAGGATGGAAAAGTATGAGGAACAGAGTTCATACACGAAATGTCGTTGAGCCGAGTCCTGAAAAAAAAAACATCAAAGAAAACAACGAATGGCTTGGCGTTTGCGCGTGCCACCCCGGCACGAGCCACGACGGGGCAGATTGCGACGAGTGTGGAGTGTTCTTCGGGTGAGTGTCAAGCTCTGCATCAAGAGTGTGGAGTGTTTTTCAGGTGAGCGACAAGCTCTGCATCACGAGTGTGGATCGTTCTCCAAGTGAGCAACAAGCTCAGCATACAGAGTGTGCAGTGTTCTTCAGGTGAGCGAATAGCTCGGCATCAAGAAGAGTGTGCCGTGTTCTTCAGGTGATCAACAAGCTCAGCATCAAGAAAAGTGTGTCGTGTTCTTCAGGTGATCAACAAGCTCAGCATCAAGAAGAGTGTGCCGTGTTCTTCAGGTGATCGACAAGCTCAGCATCAAGAGTGTACAGTGTTCTCCAGGTGAGCGAATAGCTCAGCATCAAGAGTGTGCCGTGTTCTTCAGGTGAGCGACAAGCTCAGCATCAACGTTCGCCGGTGTCGATGAGGCCAGCGTCATCAGCAGATCTCTCGTGTCGCAAGTACATGACGCGACTCGTGCCATTTTTGCGGATGAAAAAAAAAAAAATCACGTCGGAGGCCAGAGCGGTGGCAGCATTGAAGACAGTGCCAACACGGCTGAGCAGACAAGAGATGCACGTGCACGTGGCAGGGAAAGGAACACGGCGGGTGTTCAGACTGGGAACTCAAGGCCAGAGGAGTGAAAGGAGGGGGGGGGAAAAAAAAGAGGAAAACAAACAGCATCTTGAAGAAAGGAGGAACGTGAAAGTTGTGCGTCAGCCACCATCACACAATGTCTGTTCACTCAGTTGTGCACACAAAAGATGAACAGTGAATGTTGGTTGTAAACAGCACATTCGTACATGCTATCGGGAGCGAGGCAGCTGTGTCTGTGAGGCGGCTGACCCGTTAACCACACACGCGCGCGCGCACGCACGAACAAACACATACACACAAACGCGTGCGCGCGTACGCGCAAACATAGAGAGGGGGGAGGGAAAAGACACAAACAGCAACATTACCAAAGAACATGGAAACAGAGGACAGACAGATAAGGACACAGACAAAGAATAGTGCCACAGACGGAAGTACGTCGAAGGTAAAAACAAGCGGCAAAGAAAAAGAAGCTTTGATAGACAGACAGACAGACAGACAGAGAACTACGTCGAAGGTGAAAACAAGCGGTAAAGGAAAAGAGGCTGAGAGAGAGAGAGAGAGAGAGAGAGAGAGAGAGAGAGAGAGAGAGAGAACTACGTCGAAGGTGAAAACAAGCGGTAATGGAAAAGAAGCTTTGAGAGAGAGAGACCCTCCAGGCTACTGCCTTTATTGGCACGAATGATGTGACAGCCATGGGCCTGAGGGCACTGCCCTTTTCCCACCCAATTCTCCGCCTCCCCACCCTCCTCTCTGTCCCATTTCTCCCAAGCTCTGGTTTTGGCCAGCCGTTTTACCCCCCAATGTGGATTACCGTCTCCTGTCATAGGTCACCAACTCCCGTCTTCCTTCCTACTCGCTTTCTTGTTTCTTTGTAGACAAATGTAGCGGATCTCTATCTGTCTCTCTCTCTCTCTGTTCTCTCTGTCTCTGTCTGTCTGCTGCGTGCGTGCGTGCGTTGTGCGTGTGTGTGTGTGTGTGTGTGTGTGCGTGCGTGCGTGCGTGCGTGCGTGCGTGCGTGCGTGTGTGTGTGTGTGTGTGTGTGTGTGTGTGTGTGTGCGCGCGCGCACTGGTTCGTAAACATGCTAGCACAACTATTGATTTTTACCCCTTCCTTTAAAGTTACTATGATTGTGAACAGTCAGTAAATAAAGGTTTGTTTTTTTTTTTAATGAAGGCATCGAAATCAAACCAGTTTCGAGCAGTTCTTTACAACGATACGATCTCAGCTTATCTTAGGTGCATGTAAAACGTTTGGACTAAGATTGAGAGACATAGAAAAACAGTTAACAAAAAGCATGCTTTCACATGACTTAGTTAAACAGAATATGCCTACTTCAAACTTGGTCAAAATCTTTTTTTAACATGCATGGTTTGTCTTCTTGTGAATTAATCCAAATTATGGAAAAGTATACATAAACAGGATTTTTGTCAAAACTGGCTACTTTACCGTCGTGCCCAAGGCACATTGTTAGATTAAGTCATGAATTAAGGCTGAATACTTGGGAACACTAGATATTTCTTATGATATTACTTGTGTCTGCAGAGAAAACATTTCTGTGCGTCATCTTTTGTTTGAATGCTCAGTGCTGACCCCGCTCTATCAGGAGAAAGGTATTGAGATGAATAACTTCGATAATGTCAATACTGTCTTATATGGTTCATATGTTGCTGAAATTGCCATAGTTATTTCGCAGTCACAGGTTGCAAAATTTTTTTTTTATAAAGATCAACAACTTTGTGTACCACTAGGGTACTTCACTTATGTAAATATGCATATATCAGACGTGGGTTTTAAAAGTACTAGATAAGCTGAGTGTCAAGCTTTAAGTGTCTAATATCATCTGGGCGATGAAAAGACATTAAATAAACCACTGGACTGAACTGAACTG
>JADBJO010000151.1:62393-69893 GCA_016801955.1 Conus betulinus
TGTGTGTATGTGTGTGATTGATCTCATGTACTTGCGTGCACAACCATCGATCTTTATTCCTGCACCTTTAGAGTAAATCTAAATTCTAGAGGTGGAATCAGATACGTGTAAACCAAGTCATCAACTTCTAACCAGCATGTTTTATTCTTCATGGCCCAGGCAGTCACAACTGATATCAAGGGGTGTGAGATTGCTTTGACAACGTTTCGGTGAATAAGAAGCAGCTCAGACGAAAACTGCTCTCAGATCACTTCGGTCCAAAGAACAGGTCGAACTCAAAAATAGTCGAACTATGTTTTAATGCAGATGTTTGGTAACATCCGTGGCCCCTCACTCTGACACGAGAAAGAGAAACAATGAGAGAGGTGGTAACTTTGGAGGTGGTTAGGGACGGGGGAAGGGGGGGGGGGAAGATGTTCACAAACACACATAAGGTCCCATGTCTTTAGGTTACCTTATCCTCCTCATGGCCCACCCTTCTCCATCCCCAGGGGGTAACACAGAATGTCATTGCCAAGGACCTATTTTTTTTCTGTCCCAACTTCTGGACCACCTCACTGGCAGTGCACCCACCCCATCCATTCCAACACCCCGTCCACAGCCACAGCCCGGTCGGTCCCGCCGCACCCTAGTACCGGCAATCCACAGGGAGCAGTCAATGTCAAGTCGTCAAGAGGCAACCCACCAGAGGAGACGCTGCACTGCTGCCGAGTCACTTCGGTGGTGTTCAGTGGCGCCTGTTCTGATCCAACATACGCAGGACACCATCTACTAAGCCCCTTACTGACGACAATGATTGCCTCGTCGCGGAGCCGGCGTGAGTGAGCTCTCCCTCCGGAAGGCGTCACCACGGCCATGGAACTACTTAATTTCTCTTGAGTGCTAAAAGTGGGATAACATTTGTTTGAGGGAGTATGGGGGGGGGGGGGGGGTACAATTTTTTCCTTAAAGGCAAAAGGCAATTTTCATCCATTGACATGGCCTACCTCCTTTTCCGCCGTGTTGTCAGAAGTCATCAGGTCGTGCTGATGATGATCGATCCAGTCGACCCAAAACCCTCTCTCATACCATTGAAACCAGTTAGAAAAGAAGGCCGTACATGTGTTAAATTTTACACCTTGTCCATGAACCAAAAACCACACTCAGAAGTATTGGTCGAAACCAAATGGAAAACTCGAGCTTCTCACTTGGGAGGTGGTAGGTTGACCGAATCATCACCTCACCTCGCGCACCACCCCATCCCCCCCTCACGTTTCCCATCCCCCAGCACCAGTTAACCCCCGCTCTCCTCTCTCTCTCTCTCTCTCTCTCTCTCTCTCTCTCTCTCTCTCTCTCTCTCTCTCTTTACCACTGGTACATGTACTCATTGAGGATACTTTTGATATCGTAATACTCGGTCTTCTTCAGGCTTTTCAGTATGTGACCATGAACATCAATTGTAGAAGAGAGGAGAAATGGGGAAGAAGAACAAGAACAGAAAAGAGGTAATAATGATCCCAGTAATTGTGAAAATAGGCTTATATATCAATAACCGTAAAGATAATGAAAATAATGATGTTACAGAAATGATAATCTTAACAAATAGAAGTGCAGTGTACACATATGAATCAGTTCAGGCTGTGAGTTCCATTATATTGTTAAATGACGTTTCATTCACCAAAGATGCTGACAAAAGGAAAAAACTCACGCTGAAATGTGTGTACACACACGCGCACGCACACGCGCGCACGCGCGCGCGCGCACACACACACATATTTTTCATGCGCACACATTCATGCGCACGCATATACACACACATGCATGTACACATGCCCATACCCACGCGCGCGCGCGCGCGCACACACACACACACACACACACACACACACACACACACACACACACACACAGGCAGAGACACACAGACAAAGAGAGAGAATGCAACACACACACACACACATACACACACACACACACAGAGTGGCAAAAAGATGGGTGGACATATACACAAACCGACCGTAACCACCGATGGACCTGTGCGTGAAGTAAGAGTAGGCGATAGGGAGGGGGGAGGGGGGCTAAAGGAAGGTAAAAGATTTGGAAAGAAAAAAAAAACACCTTCAGGCTGCTGCCTGATTGTCACTAACGATCTGACAGCCTGGGTCCTCAGGGCACTGCCATGTCTCCACTCCATTCTCCGTCACCCCTTCCTTCGCCCCAGTCCCTTTCTCTCTGTCTCCGGCTTTTGGTCAACCCACTTTCCTCCTCCCCAATTTATATGATTTTTTTTTTTCCCTTCCTGGGGTCACCCCGTTTCCTGCCTTCTTCCTCCCTCCGTGCTTTTCTTTCTTTCTTTTCAGACCAGCACATGGCAGTACTCTCTGTCTGTCTCTCTGTATTTGTCTCTCTGTGTGTCTGCCTGTCTGTCTCTAACTCTCTCTCTTTACTCTCTCTCTCCCTCCTTTTATATATATACTAGTCACATAAAGTTAAGCACAGGCCTTTGCACACAGGGGGTTGATTCATCCCTTCAAAAAACATTGTTTTTTTTTTTGTTATGCGGCAACCAATGATGGAATCTCACACAGCAGTGTGTAATCCAGCCTGTGTCAACTGGTAGTGCGCTTGGGGGGTCTTGACCTCGTTACCGCGCGGGATAAAAAGTGCAAAGTTGCGTTAACTGTGCCTGTTTTGCATCAAGCTTGCTGGCGACACAAGATGTGTAAAATGAAAAATTCTTTTTTCCCGTGCAAGAGCAGTCTCTCAAGTGAGTTTTATGCCCCTTCTTTTGGCTGTTTAAGCGCGGGGTTGGTTACTGTCAGCCCTTTTTTTTTCTCACCATGCCACCACCGAAGAAAACTTAGCACCTTTGACAAAACCAGGGCGATTGCGTGGATACAAGATGGCATTGCAAAGGCTGAAGTGGCGCGACGACTTGGTGTGCATCATTCAGTTATTGTTAGACTGAATCAGCGTTTAGGGCGACCAACAGCGTTGAAGAGAGGCCACGGTCAGGTCGGCCTAGGCAGACTACTCCCAGAGAAGATCGTTTCATCGAGAGGCAGGCCCTATTGCAGCGGGATACCACTTCCACCAGCATCCAAAGGCAGCTTCGTATGGCAAATAACACCATCCTCAGCCGTCAAGCCATACGAAACCGTCTTCACCACTTCGGCCTCAGATCACGTCGCCCAGCTGTTCGACCACGACTGCTAGCAGCCCATAGGCTGGCTCGCCGAGCTTTCTGCCATCGTCATGTGAGATGGAACCAACAACAGTGGTCCCAGGTCCTCTTTTCAGATGAGTCGCGGTTTAGTCTTGAACACAATGACGGCCGAACTAGAGTTTGGAGGCGTGTTGGTGAACGTTACATTGATGCAGCTGTTCGCCAGACCAGGGCCTTTGGGGGAGGATCTGTTATGGTGGTATGGGGTGCCTTCAGCCTCCACCACAAGACACCCACTCTACCATATTGATGGAAACCTCACAGGCATCCGATCGGGATGAAATCCTGGCGCCTTTCGTTGTTGTTCCGACCATGCAAACGGATAGGACCCATGGCAGTCTTTCAAGACGACAATGCTCGGCCACATAGGGCCCGGGTGGGCCGAAAACTTCATTGTGCAGGCCGGCATCAACAGGATGATCTTCCCGGCGTATAGTCCCGACCTCAATCCCATCGAGCATATGTGGGATGAGTTTGGGGAGACGTGTGAAGGAGAACCATCCACCTCCCAGAGACCGCCAGGATCTCTTCCAAATGCTGCAACTGGAATGGCAGAGAATCCCTCAGAGGGTCATCAGAACACTGGTCAACTCGATGAGGAGTCGCTGCGTGGAATGTCTCGCCAATGGCGGTGGCCACACCCACTATGAAATGATTTTGTGAACTGAACAGATTTTGCGAACTTTGATTTCGACCCATCCTCTGTTTAATTGTCTGTAAATCAACTAATGAATTAAATCTGTTCCAATTTTCAAAATCGTGGCTTTATATTTTGGTGTCCTTGTTGCTCGGTCCTTGCTGGTGGAGGGACGGTTATGTTCGTCTCTCACAACACCACACCCCTTCGGTGTTACTACCACTCCGAGCCACCTTTCCCCTCCCCAACCACCCTACCAACCCCCCATAGACCAAAACACCCCACCCCACCCAAACCCACCAAATGTCACACAGGCCTGGACATTCTCTCCAGTCCAACCCACCACAGGAACTACACACCAATGAGCTCCTCGTCCCCCTTCCCACCATCCACAGTCTAGCACCCCACACCTCGCAACCACAACCACCAACACAGGTTGTTTTTTCTCCTTGCTTGTTTTCTTGCCCACTCGCCCCCCACAGCCTCCAACAACTCCCAGAGATAACCTTTGTCACACACTCGGTTGTTCACGCACCCCCTCTTAACCAGCGAGTTTTTTGCAGCGTCTAACCTTCCACGACCCCCCCCCCCCCCCCCCCCTCCTCCTTCCCCCCTTGTTGGAGCTACCACAACCACCCCCCTTGCCCCACACCCACACCAACTACACCCAACACCCCCCCGGATTATCCAACCTACATCCTCCAACCACCCACCACGAGACTCACTTTTCTACTCGTGTAATCAGCAGCGCCGTCTCTTTAGCTTTTCAAACTTACTATTCACCTCCCTCATTAAAGATTTCGATTCTCTCTTTGCTCTATACCTGTCCATCTTTTCCATCCCTCCCTCTCTCTCTCCTCTCTCTCCTCTCTCTCTCTCTCTCCTCTCTCTCGGGTTTTTACATCAACCTTATAAACATTTCAAGCATACAATTGATTACTTCTATTTTTTTCTCATCTTGTACCATTACTTACAAACCTAAAAGGGTGAAATCAGATTCTGTAAACAAAGACATCGTCATCAGACCACTTTTGTACCTGGTAATTAATGCATTCTGTCGTCTCACCTTCTTTCTAAAATATTGTGTCCCAGATGATGAGCACGGTGGACTCCTTAAAGGCAATCGCTTTTTGTGCCAGCAAAGTCGCCGTCGTAGTTAGCATTTTTCAGCAAAAAGTATGGGCAAATATATGTCCAGTTCTAGGAGAGTCAAAAACGCCTTGATTCTTTCCGTCATTCACTCTTTTTCGCCTGTTTCCTTATAATTCCGATTTGTGTACTGTAGGGTTGGTGCAAGGGGTCTCTTGCCAGTTGATGAAGATCACCAAACACAATCCCTATCTCACCACACACACACACACACATACATGACACGCGCGCGCGAGCGCGCGACACACACGCACGGCACGCCGACAGCACGACGCACGCACAGGAAACACACACACATCACAATGTGAACTGTGAACACATGATAAGTGCACAACGCACAATCTGTGGAGCGTTTTTTGTGGGGGGGGGGCATGCACTGTGCTCTCTCCTCTCTCTCTCCTCCTTCTTCTCTCCTCTTGACCCCCCCCCCCCCCCCCCCCCCCCCCCCCCCCCCCCCTTGCCCCCCCCTCCCCCCCACCAACCTCGCCCCCCCCCCCCCCCCCCCCCCCCACCCGCCACCAAAACAACGATAATGTCAACCCCCCCCCCCCCCCCGCCCCCCCCCCCCCCCCCCCCCCCCCCCCCCCCCCCCCCCCCCCGAAAACGCCGCGTCGTACTAAACATACAGAAAAAAACACCACCGCAGGATGAGAGAGAGAGAGGAGGGAGGAGAGATTTTAGAAGATTTGAGAGAGAGGAGAGAGAGAGGAGGAGAGAGGATTCGAGGAGACCGAGAGAAAGAGAGAGAGGAGCGTTTTGAGCCAACCCCCACCGACCCCCACAGACGAGAGAGCATTTAGGAGAGAGAGAGAGGGGAGAGATTTGTTGAGGAGAGATTGGCGAGGGTTAGAGGAGGAGATTTGACCGGACCAGAAAAGGGACTGCAAGGCCCAGACCATGACAACGGTCAGCTCCCAGATATAGCCGGAGAGGGCGGAGTAGTGGAGTACGGTTCGAGTTAGTTTAGTTGGTTAGTTAGTTATTACACAAGACCAGCCAAGCAACAGAGATTGTTGGAAACCCAGGTGGAGGTTAAAACAAGAAAATAAAGAAAGAAAAAAAAGCTGCTGAGGAGGAAATGAAGATAGGCAGAGAAGAAACCGTACCACGACGAGGCTGCTGCCTTGATCCGTCCTAATGGAAGTGGCACGTTAATGGGGAAGGCGAAGTAGAAGAGCCAGGAGGGGACCTCGGGGGCACTGCCCTGGATTGTGCCACTATGTACGCCGATAGCCAGGGACCTCGGCCCCCCCCCCCCCCCGGCACCTGCCCTAGCGCCACCGCCTTCACTCCGGCCTCAAACCCCTTTCCTCGCCCATTCCTCGTGGTTTTGCCATCTCCTACTTTACCCAGTTCAGCCTCTTCTTTTCCTTCCTGAGGTCGCCGTGTTTCCTGTCCTCTTCCTTGCTTTCCTTCTTTCTGTTCACACCGGCCTTTTGCAGCCCCCCTCCCCATCTCCTCCACCCCCACCCTCTGTCCCTGTTGTTTGTCTGTCTGTCGCTTTCCTCTCTTTTTCTTCTTTCTTGCTCTCTCTCTCTCTCTCTCTCGACTCTCTCTCTCTCCTCTCTCGGTCTCTCTCTCTCTCTCTCCCTCCTCTTCTCTCTCCTCTCTCTCCTCTCTCTCCTCTCTCTCTCTCTCTCCTCCTCTCTCTCTCTCTCTCTGTGTTCTTCTCTCCTTCTCTTCTCTTTGCTTACCTTTCAGATGCACTTTAGACAGTTCAGGTAAAATTAATCTCTTTCGTGAAGGAGATCTATCAACATGCCTGTTGATGGCTGGCCCATACTCTTGAAGTTGGCGGAATTCTGTGCCTCAAGAAGTGACTCTATCTCGTCGTTCAGAATTTAAGGCAGAGGGAATCGAACACTTGTTGCTCTCAGGTGGACACTATAACTACCCATCCGACCCATCCCCCCCCCCCTGCCCTGCAAGCTGCAAACCAAGGTGCTGTTTTTCCTACGCAAACACCCATCGTGGGTGGAGTTGGAGAAAAAAAAGACGGCAAGAAATGAGTAGAAATCAGGGAGGAAAAGGCTGGTCAATATTCATCCTCGCCACCCGGCCCTTTTTTTTTTTCAGCCTCCCGACCAGTGTTATTTTGCAATGAAGGCAAGATTACCAACCACAGCAGTTTCCATTTTACAATTTGAAACCTCTCTCTCTCTCTCTCTGTCTCTCTCTCTCTCTCTCTCATTCTCTCTCTCTATCTCTCTCCTCTCTCTCTCTCTCGTTCCAGACATGCTGCATTGGCGTCCACCAAGTAATCAGCATGAGCCGGAGTGAGGGTTCATGAACAGTCAGGTTCATTGCGGAGAAGATCTCGAAGCGGACACTGTGATAGTCGAACTAAAGGGGTGTGATATGGGTGTGTGAACATGATCGAACAGCGCGAGAAAGATCTGGAAGAGGACCACTGATATATACTTTAATTAAGACTGAAGTGGGTGTGATATGGGTGTGTGAATATGATCGAACAGCGAGAGAGATCTGGAAGCGGACACTGATGTGGATA
>JADBJO010000151.1:74893-79893 GCA_016801955.1 Conus betulinus
TATACATCGGCATGCGTGAATACACAGAGAGAAAAGGTTTTAACCTTCGTTGTAGGTCGTGGGTGTTAGATGCCCCCCGTCGTCATGGTTTTCACTTGACAACTGCGTCAGTGTTTAAGCGGTGTTCCATGAGCACTTGACAGTAAACTCCGTGAAACGCGCGTACGTATGTGTGTGTGCGTGCGTGTGTGTGTGTGCGTGCGTGCGTGCGTGTGTGTGTGTGTGTGTGTGTGTGGGTGTGTGTGTGTGTGTGTGTGTGTGTGTGTGGGTGTGTGTGTGTGTGTACTTGTATTTAGGATGACGCTTTATAACCGGGGGTCCAGTGTTTAGCACGTGCTTGACCGAACGTGAAGGAACTGACGGCAACTAGCGAGTCCCTCCTGGTGAAATCATGTAAGGAGATGCAGTTTGATAGAGGCGACACAGTGTATAGACAGGGGAGGTTAAAAAAGGGGGGTGAATGGTAGGAAGGTCACAGTATATAGACAGGAGAGGTAAAAAAAAAAAAGGGGGGGGGGGGAAGGATAGGTGGGTCACAGTATATAGATAGGGGAGGTAAAAAAAAAAAAAAAAGGGGGGGGGGGAGGATAGGTGCGTCACAGTATATACATAGGGGAGGTAAAAAAAAAAAGGGGGGGGGGAGGGTAGGTGCGTCACAGTGTATAGACAGGGGAGGTTAAAAAAAGGGGGGGGGGAGAGAGAGGTGCGGACAAAGTACATAGGCAGGGAGGTTAAAAAAAAAAAGCGGGGTAGGTGCGGACACAGTATATAGACAGGGGGAGGTTAAAAAGAAAAGGGGGGGGGAGGGGTTGGTGCGTCACAGTATATAGACGGGGGAGATTTAATTTTAAAAAAAAAGGGGGGGGGGGAGGGGTCGGTGCAGAAACAGTATATAGACAGGGGAGGTAAAAAAAAAAACAGGGGGGGGGGGGTAGGTGCGGCGGACACAGTAGTTTGGATAGGGGAAGTTAAAAAAAAAAAAAAAAGGGGGGGGGGGGAGAGGGGTAGGTGCGGACACAGTATTTAGACAGGGGATGTACAAAAAAGGGGGTGGGAGGGGTAGGTGCGGACACCGTATATAGACAGGGGAGGTAAAAAAAAAAGGGGGGGGGGGGGAGGGTAAGTGCGTTACAGTCTATAGACAGGGGAGGTATTAAAAAAAAAAAAAAAAAAAAGGGGGGGAGGGAGGGAGGGTAGGTGTGTTACAGTATATAGACCGGGGAGGTTTTAAAAAAAAAGTAAAGAGAGGAGTATAGGTGGGACACAATGCATAGACAGGGGAGGGAAAAAAAAAAGGGTAACCTACGCAGGACAGCACCTAACCCCTACAACCCCCCCCCCCCCCCCCCCCCCCCCCCCCCCCCCCCCCCCCCCCCCCCCCCCCCCCCCCCCCCCCCTTTGGCGACAATGATTGCCTAGTCGCGGAGCTAGTATGAGAGAGGTCGGTCTTACATCTGGAGGGAGCCTCCCCGCCCGCCAAAACCATTCCCCATGAAGTCGCCGATGCCGGTTACTCTCAAGTCAAACTACGCCGAGAGCATAGTCGTTGAGGGAAAAAAAAAAAAGAAAAGAAAAATGGAGTCACCATGAGAGCAGGGCATGAAGTGTCACATAGTTTGAGACACATATTTTAATCCTGGTCAAGGAGGTTGATAATGATGCCGTGGAGATACCCTTCTGCTGTGAGACTGACGGACAAGGCGCCCTAATATGGCCCTTGGTGGTCGGCTGAGCTATAAGCAACGTCTCTCTCTCTCTCTCTCTCTCTCTCTCTCTCTCTCTCTGTATCTCTGTCGCGTGACACAGGGCTGTACTCTACGCTTACTTTCATAATGTGTCTAGGCGTCGTCAACTAGACCCGAATGCTAGGGAGACCTGCAGTGTCGGTCAGGGAATTTGAGCAACACTGTCAGACGTACCTATCCATCTAGGCCCATAGAAAACTCTGGGCGGAAGCCGGTCGGGGCTGAAAAATCGCAAAAATAAAGTGCCCGGATATAAATCGAACCCACGACTATCCAACAGTCGGCCATGCCAACCCACTTCGCCTCGGCGGCTGGTTACTTGCAGAATGTTAAAAGGCCGTGGCTGAGACGGATCCACATCAGAAAGTTTAAGAGCGTTTTTGAATCAGGTGTGTACTTTTTAGGTAAATTCTTAACGCATCGTTTAGGAACGGCAAGGTTTTTGTCGAACACACAGAAGAAAAACTAACAACGAGAGGTCATCACAAACAGGAGAACAGTATCTTCATTGAAGGTTGTCTACAAACTAGCATATTCAAAACAAGGCGCACCTAAAGCGTTTATCACAAACAGGAGAACAATATCTTTGTTGAAGGTTGTCTACAGACTAGGGTCCACCTGCACAGAAAATTGCAGAAAAAAACTCTTCTCCCGATGGATCAGACTGCTTTCGTGGCAAACAGGTATATGCAGCACTATGTTACACTGCGTTATGATCGTCTGATCATCCACAGAATGAACACTTCCAGGTGTACTGGTCTGTAACGTACATTTTGAAAATGTGTGTGATTCGCTCTGTTCGCAGTGTATGCCAAAACTTATGACACCCTCTGACTTTAAAAAAGATACACTTCACTGCATCATGATTTTTTTCTCACTAGTATGAATCTATGGTAACAGTAAATGGACAGAACTCGTCCTGATACGCAGTACAGAGAGGACGTAGAACAGGTGATCGTATTTCTCAGAAAACTGCAAAATTATCCGCGGAAATCTTGGCAGGTATGCACAGAGAAAATGAAATCGTCAAAAGATTACGAATTGGTAATTGTGAACAAAAGCTGTCAAAGTTTGCAGACAGTACGCAATCGATAAACCACAGAGACCAACCGTCATTCAAGCATTCAGAGAAGTTCGTCTGATGATGCATTTGGTAAAGAGTCTCGGTTATTAAATGACATTGGGGTGGGGGGGGGGGTGGGGTGGGGGACACAGTCTGGTGTATTTTGAAATTGGGAACAGATTTAATTCATTATCTTGTTCCAACGTACATTGAATTTCATTGGGATCGAATGAACGGTTGTTGATTTACAGACAATTAAACAGAGGATGGGTCGAAATCAAAGTTCGCAAAATCTGTTCAGTTCACAAAATCATTTCAATAGTGGGTGTGGGCCACCGCCATTGGCGAGACATTCCACGCAGCGACTCCTCATCGAGTTGACCCAGTGTTCTGATGACCCTCTGAGGGATTCTCTGCCATTCCAGTTGCAGCATTTGGAAGAGATCCTGGCGGTCTCTGGGAGGTGGATGGTTCTCCTTCACACGTCTCCCCAACTCATCCCACATATGCTCGATGGGATTGAGGTCGGGACTATACGCCGGGAAGATCATCCTGTTGATGCCGGCCTGCACAATGAAGTTTTCGGCCACCCGGGCCCTATGTGGCCGAGCATTGTCGTCTTGGAAGACTGCCATGGGTCCTATCCGTTGCATGGTCGGAACAACGAAAGGCGCCAGGATTTCATCCCGATAGCGGATGCCTGTGAGGTTTCCATCAATATGGTAGAGTGGTGTGTCTTGTGGTGGAGGCTGAAGGCACCCCATACCATAACAGATCCTCCCCCAAAGGCCCTGGTCTGGCGAACAGCTGCATCAATGTAACGTTCACCACAACACGCCTCCAAACTCTAGTTCGGCCGTCATTGTGTTCAAGACTAAACCGCGACTCATCTGAAAAAGAGGACCTGGGACCACTGTTGTTGGTTCCATCTCACATGACGATGGCAGAAAGCTCGGCGAGCCAGCCTATGGGCTGCTAGCAGTCGTGGTCGAACAGCTGGGCGACGTGATCTGAGGCCGAAGTGGTGAAGACGGTTTCGTATGGCTTGACGGCTGAGGATGGTGTTATTTGCCATACGAAGCTGCCTTTGGATGCTGGTGTGGAAGTGGTATCCCGCTGCAATAGGGCCTGCCTCTCGATGAAACGATCTTCTCTGGGAGTAGTCTGCCTAGGCCGACCTGACCGTGGCCTCTCTTCAACGCTGTTGGTCGCCCTAAAACGCTGATTCAGTCTAACAATAACTGAATGATGCACACCACCAGTCGTCGCGCCACTTCAGCCTTTGCAATGCCATCTTGTATCCACGCAATCGCCCTGGTTTTGTCAAAGGTGCTAAGTTTTCTTCGTGGTGGCATGGTGAGAAAAGGGCTGACAGTAACCAACCCCGCGCTTAAACACAGCCAAGAAGGGGCATAAAACTCACTTGAGAGACTGCTCTTGCACGGAAAAAAGAATTTTTCATTTTACACATCTTGTGTCGCCAGCAAGCTTGATGCAAAACAGGCACAGTTAACGCAACTTTGCACTTTTTTATCCCGCGCGGTAACGAGGTCACCAAGACCCCCGTGCGCACTACCAGTTGACACAGGCTGGATTACACACCGTTGTCATTGTATGGAATTTGTTTTGTTTTTTCGTTGTTGTTGTTTTGTCTTGCTTGAAGAGGACTAAAGAGATTTTGTTTGTCCCTTTCGCTCGGCGGAATAGTTTTTTTTTTTCTTTTAAGGTTATTTCAGTTTCTGCCCGCAGTCACCTCACTTTGAAACTAACGATTTTTTTTTTTTTCATTCGAAGTTTAAAAAAAAACGAAAAAAACAATGATAGTAGAATATCAAGAAAAGCCACCGTAAAGTACATAGAAGTGGACTAGGAGCGCCTTCACTCACACACACTGCAATAGCTTTGAAGCTATCAAGGATCAAGAAACTCTCTCAGTACCCATAGATGGAACTCGCTAACGGAAAAAAAAAAAAAAAAAAAAAAAAAAAAAAAAAAACGTGAACGCTTGCAAAAGAATTAAAAACAAGATACATGTACCATAGTATCAAACTCGCAAAACTCAAAAGTTTGTTTGTTTGTTTGTTTGTTTTTTGTTAATTACATAAAAACAGAAAAATACTTTCTGGGTTAAAAGAAAGTTAGAGCCGGTTTTCTTCCTGATCTTTCAGCAAAAAAAAAAATACAATGAAAGC
>JADBJO010000151.1:84893-89893 GCA_016801955.1 Conus betulinus
GATTTCATAGATCGAAAATGAGGATGGAGTTTGTAACTCTGTCAGAGAATGCGTCACCCAAACCATTTAAAAAAAAAAAAAAGGGGGGGGGGGGGGGGGGGGGGGGGGGGGGGACGGGGAGATGGTGATGGTTGAGAAAAACAGAACAAGACGTAAACAAACGGCCATTGGATGATGGCCACTAATGAAACCTGGCCCCAAAGGACATGGATGGGACACACACACACACACACACACACACACACACACACACACACACACACACACACACACACACACGCATAGAGTGAGAGAGGAAGACAACAACGAACTTCACCTCATTTCCTCACACGCCCTCATTGGTGCACGGAGGATCTCTCTCTCACCAGAGACGTAAGTGTGCGGATACAGAGCATCAGTGTAACTGGTATCCCATGACAACAGATTCGTCGCAGGGGCGTCGTGACCAGCTCTCGTGCAGGTCAGGAACTGTTTTCTTCTGGCTTCAGTCATGCGCCTCAGGGTAGAGAGAGGCGTTATTACCCCCAACCAGCCCTCGGATGTTGCTACATGCATGGCTTCTTCGGAGCTGTTCCTGTACCTGTGAGGCATCGGATTCTTTTTTATTCATTCAATTCGCCGTTTCTTTTCACTGGCAGGAGGCTGTGTTGTCAGGCCGGGTGCAGTGCGCAGACCTCGGGGAGCAAATCTGGTTGACAGCTTCTGAAAGCAGACCGTCTCTTGGCCTGCCTTGGTGGGATCACCGCTGGCGACATCGTCCTGTGTACAAAATTAATTCTGTGCGAAAGACGCGGGCGGGTGGTGGTGGTGGTGGGGGAGGGGGGGGGGTGTCGGGGCGGGGCGAGCGCATGTACACGTACAGACACACGCGTGCGTACGCACACAAAGGGAGAAAGAGGGGAGAGAGAGAGAGAGAGAGAGAGAGAGAGAGAGAGAGAGAGAGAGAGAGAGAGAGATGCGGAGAGACAAACAGAGACAGAGGGAGAGACAGACAGACAAAGGCACAATGTTTGATCGATTCGTGTGTTGACGGATTGAAGGAGCAAGAACAGACGGCGGAAGACTTTTTTAAAATGCATCCCATCTCCACCAGCACGTGTGTGTGGCATGAGGCGAAAACACTGGAAGATAATAGATGGGATAAAACACGAGATTAAAAAAAAAAAACTATCTGCTGCAGGATGGCACAGGTTTATGTGTGTGTCGTATCGATTTCTGAACGGTTTCTTCGGGGGCATGGAACGATTGACGTGCTCAGACGGAAGACGGTGTAGTAGCCTGCAAGTCTGAGGTGGAGGAACCACAGAGTAGGAAGCACTCGTGTGCAGGTTTCCATACGCGCACACATACACACATGCACACACTCTGTCTTTCTGTCTCCGTCTCTGACTCTCTTTCTCTCTCTGTCTGTCTTGTTGTCTGTCTCACTCTCTGTCTTCCTGTCTCTCCTCTCTCTTTTTCTTTCTTTCTCTGTCTGTCTGTCTCTCTCTCTCTCTCACTCACGTGCGCGCGCGCACACACACACACACACACACACACACACACACACACACACACACGCGATGGAGAAGAGCGATGGAGAGACAGACTGACAGACAAAGAGAACAAATGATAATATGCAGTGAGGGAGATTTGGTTGACGTTTATTCCAATTTTTATTTTCTGTCCGGAAACGGAAGTCGTTGGGGCCCGGTTCTATTACCATTTTCATGTTGCAATGTCACGTATCGTTCTCTTGAGACGCTTTGGCCCGTGGAGGGATGCAACACAGTGTAAAACTGTTGACAGTGCAGCGACCAGTCTCCACGGAAAAGGTTGCTTACTATGCAGTGGTAGTGCCGGCGCTATTTTTTGTCGTGCACGATTGACAACAATTGTAATAAAGGTTTCTTTTTTTTTTCGGGATGTTCGAACAGTAACAACTGTTTCGTTTTTCGATAACTGTGAGAGGAGAGTGTGTGTGTGTGTGTGTGTGTGTGTGTGCGTGTGTGTGTGTGTGTGTGTGTGTGTGTGTGTGTGTGTGTGTGTGTGTGTGTGTGAGCGAGGGTGCGTGCGTGCGAGCGTGCGTGAGAGAGAGTGAGAGAGAGAGAGAGAGAGTGTGTGTGTGTGTGTGTGTGTGTGTGTGTGTGTGTGTGTGTGTGTGTGTGTGTGTGTGTTCGTGCGCATGTGTAAGTGTGTGATTGTGTGTGTGTATGAGCGCGCGCGCGGACATATGTGAGTATGTACGTGCGTGCGCGTGAGAGTGTGCGCGTGTGTGTACGTTTCCATGTGTGTGCGTGTGCGGGCTGTAAAGAAGAAAACGGTCTTGTGCCGTTTGTGGACACTCATTCTTATCTTTTATAAGGTGAAGAAGGTCTGTGGTGCATTCCATATCATGTACCACTCACAGCGAAACGCACTCCTGTAGAGCGTTGGGACTCGCGTGATGTGAGACATAAACACTTTACAGCAGACTACATGAAACCTTGTTCAGAGATATCCTATCTGATGTGATCTTTGAGTTTCTGAAAGTGGTTAACATTTTTCATATGATCTAATATTTTAGGGAAGAAAGATTTTTAACGATGTTTCCGGTGTGTTTTAGAGGGTGTATTTTAAAGGGTTGTGTGAATTTTTTTTCATGACTTGTGAGTTGACTTGAACGCGGTGACAGCCCTGACATGGTCTTTTGCGGTCGGCTGGGCTGTAAGCAACATCACCTTACCTTACCCTTACCTTTACCTTACCTTACCTTACCGCGCGTGCGTGTGTGTGTGTGTGGGAGGGGGTGGGGGTGGGGGGGAGCTAAACTGGGCATATTCCAATGCTGAGCCACCCATCGTCCCCTTATAAGTGACTTGATTTTAGAGAGGTGGACTAACTGATTGCGTGCACCTATACCCTGAGGAACGTTGACTTTGTACCTCTATAGGTATGCAATTTAAAGTGTAAACATTCAAAATACTGCAACTTCGGGGAAATCACCTATCTGTGTTAACTCTTCAGCGGCTCGAAGACTGCATGTGCCGTGGGTATTTCTCTTTTACGTTCGGCTCCCCGCTTCGGTCACAGAAACCCTGTGTCTCTGTATTGAAAGTTCCTGACTCCTTTGGAGGAATTATCCAATGAATTCTGTTTTGTTCCCTACACCCTTCCCCCTCCCACATCCCCCTCCCAGCCCCCGTCTGGTTATCGACCAGTGGTTTTTTTTTTTTTCCAACTTAGTGTTGCTCACAAATACTGTTTTTTTTTGTTTGTTTGTTTTCTTTTTCATCATCTACACGGGAGTTTGCTGATGCAGCATTCTCCCCAAAAAGGGCAGCATTTTCCTTTAAAGCGGACAATGCTCTGGAAACTATACCATTGTTGTGTGTATAGCAGAGATTGCTATATTATTGTTTCTTACTTCTTTTGTAGAGTTTTATTATTTTCAACCCTTATGAATTTCTGTCCACGGCTACTGGACCCCACACGCCATGTGGGCAATTCGTACTGCTCATGAACAGTATACCACAACACGACACACTGTTTACCTCAGTCAAAAATCATGCTGACCGACAGATGTCCACGCTTCTGTGCTCAGGGAATGCAGTCCCGTTACATTCTGTCCTGTTCAGGCTCACTCTCGGTCTTATGTTTTCTTTCAGTATCCATGCATTTCCCTTCACTGTGAGTATTCAGTGTAGTGTGTCGAGGCATCCTCTTCACGAGCAGGTCGATTTGACCATTGATGGGGAGTTACTCGAGTGGTTAAGGCGGAGGAGTTGCTTACCTTAGACGGACAAGTAGGAGGCCTGATGAGCTCTTCTTTAGAGCGAAACACCTGTTAACAACAGGTCCGTGGACCTTTTCTTTGTGGGGAGCAACTGAATTAGAGAACACCGTTTGGGAAAAAAAAATTAGAAATCCTCCCTCCACCCATTTCTTCCCTATCTCCTCCCTCCACCACGCTCCCTCTCCGCCCATACTCTCAAGAGCAGATCTGTCGATTAAAGCGATAAGTTTTTTCTTCCAGTGTAATTTCCATTTTATGTTTGCTGCGTTGTCGACCTGAGGATGAAAAGCGTGAAGACGACAAAGCGAGGACAATGGCGCGGGCATGTTTACACCAAGAATTGAGATATAGGGACGGTGTTCATTTTTTGTTTTCAACGTATTCTCCATAGTTTTTGCTTCTTTCTTTTCCTTGCTTGTTGTCTACTTCCCACCCCCCCACTCCGGTAGTGTGTGTGTGTGTGTGTGTGTGTGTGTGTGTGTGTGTGTGTGTGTGTGTGTGTGTGTGTGTGTGTGTCTGTCTGTCTGTCTGTCTGTCTGTCTTTGTGTTTGAATGCAAGATTTCTATATTTTTTGTTGAATAGTGTCCATGTCTGTCTGAATATCATGGAGAAAGCATATGCGCTGATTAACACATGTCCATGCTTCTGGTGTCAAGGAATGTAGTTCTGTTACATTCTGGGAAACTTGTTTTTCAAAGTCTAACTAGTCACGGCCAAACAAATTGCAGCGATGTAGGCGTTTTTCCCCTTGGTTTCTGAAAAGCTCTGATCAGAGAGCAGCATCGTCACTGTTCGTGTGTGTGTGTGTGTGTGTGTGTGTGTGTGTGTGTGTGCGTGTGCCAACGAATTAGATTTATGCCCGCAGTGCGATCTGTTTTCATACGAAAAAGTTGAAGTCGTGTTTGTGTTCGCGCGCGCGCGCATACGTACATGCACATTTTTTCTCCCACACACACACACACACACACACACACACAGGCCCTACATACATACATACATACATACATACATACATACATACATACGTACGTACGTACGTACGTACGTACGTACGTACATACATACATACATAATACATGCACAGTCTCTCACTGTCTCTCTCTCTCTGTTTTGTGTGTGTGTGTGTGTGTGTGTGTGTGTGTGTGTGTGAGAGAGAGAGAGAGAGAGAGAAAGAGAGAGAGAGAGAGAGACGGACAGAAGACCCGCACTATGACCAGACAGGCAGATGGATAAACAGGCAGCCAG